>APFE031456746.1:0-29505 GCA_000404065.3 Pinus taeda
ATACTTTCAAGAAATGGAAAGCTTTGGTTGAAAATGAGACAAGAAAAAGGTTGAAGTGTCTTAGATCAGATAATGGAGGTGAATATTGTAGAAAAGAGTTTGATAGGTATTGTTCAAAGAATGTAATTCGTAGAGAAAAGACAGTTCTAGGAACACCACAAGAAAATGGTGCGTCATAAAGGAGGAACAAGACAATCATGGAACATGCAAGGTGCATGAGATTGCATGCAGGATTTCCTTTACAATTTTGGGCACATGTTATAGATACTACTATTTATCTAATAAACAGAGGGCCCTCAAGTTCCTTGGATGGTGGTATTCCAGAGGAGGTATGGACAGGTAAAAAGGTAAACTACTCATTTTTAAAAACTTTTGGTTTTGAAGCCTTTGTCCACATTAATAAAGAAAATAGAACAACTCTTGACGAAAAATGAAATACGTGTAATTTTTTTGGATATGGTGTTAATGATTTTGGTTATCGCTTTTATTATTATGAAAAACACAAAATCATTAGGAGCAGAGATTTCATATTCAATGAAAAGGTTTTGTATAAGGATCAATTGCAGAAAAAGAAATAGGAAAAAGAAAACAGAGAATACACAGTGCTTGAAGAGATCACAAAAAAGTTATGGTGCCTGAAAATCATAATGATCAACAGGTAGAAAAACAACCACGAAAACAACAAGCACCTCAAACACCTCAAAGTGGTGTTAGAAGATCTACCAAGATAAGTAGACCCCTGAGCGTTACTCTCCTTCATTATATTATGTACTGTTGACTGATTCTGGTGCTCCAGAATGTTATGAAGAAGCAGTGTAGGTAAAAACCAAGAAGAAGTGGGAGAAAGCCATGAAAGAAGAGATGGACTCCTTTGCACATAACCAGACTTGGGACTTAGTTATGTTGCCTGCAGGTAAAACAACACTGCAAAATAAATGGGTTTACAAGTTGAAGGAAGAAGATTGAGGTTGAAAAAGGTATAAAGCTAGACTTATGGTGAAAGGGTTTCCACAGAAAAAGGGTTTAGACTTTGATGAGATATTTTCTCCTATTGTTAAAATGAATTCAATCAGAACTATTTTAAGTGTAGTAGCAGTTGAAGATTTGCATCTTGAGCAGTTAGATGTAAAGACAACCTTTCTCCATGGGGATTTGGATGAAGATATGTATATGTAGTAGCCACAAGGATATGAGGTAAAAGGGAAGGAGAAACTATTGTGCAGGTTGAAGAAGAGCGTGTATGGCTTAAAACAATATCCAAGGTAGTGGTCTATAAAAGTTGATAGGTTTATGCCTGAACAAGGTTATGCTAGATGTCACTCTGATGATTGTGTTTATCTCAAAAGGAAAAATGATGACAGCTATATTATATTGTCATTGTATGTAGATTACATGCCCCTTGCAGGTCTAACATGTAGGAAATAAATGTTCTCAAAAAAGGAAATTGGTGAGCTCATTTGCAATGAAGGATTTGGGTGGTGCAAAACAAATCCTTGGTATGAGAATAACTAGAGAAGGGAAGGATCAAAAATTAACATTGTCTTAGAGTGAGTACATATAAAATATGTTGAAAAGGTTTAATATGCAGACTGAAAAACCAGTTAGTATACCTTTGGCTAGCCATTTCAAACTAAGTAAGGAAATGTGTCCCAAGACTCAAGAATAAATGGCTGATATGTCTAAAATTCCATATGCATTAGCAGTTGGAAGCTTAATGTAAGCAATGGTGTGCACAAGGCTTGATATTGCACATGCAGTGGGAGTTGTAAGAAGGTACATGAACAATCCAGGAAAAGAACATTTGGTGGTGGTGAAGCGGATCCTTAGGTATTTGAGAAGTACCACAAATCAAGCATTATGCTTTGGTTGTTCAAACATTGCTCTACAGGGATATGTTGATGAAGATATGGCAGGTGATAAAGATAACAGGAGGAGCACCACAGAGTATGTGTTTACTGTAGGTGGAACAACTACTAGTTGAGTCTAAGAAATGCAAAAGTGTTGCTACACTCTCAACAATAGAAGCAAAGTATGTTGTTGCTATAGAGGCTAGTAAAGAAATGATTACAAAGATTTCCGGGTGAATTGGGTAAGAAGTAGAAGTTGGGTAGGTTATACAGTGCCAAACAAAGTGCCATACATCTTGGAAAGAACTCTAGATTTCATTCCAAGGCTAAACATATACAACTCAATTACCATTTCATATGTCCAGCATTGGAAGATGGAAAATTGAAGCTGGAAAAGATACACACTAGTCAGAATCCTCCTGATATGTTAACAAAAGTTGTAACCAGGGAAAAATTGAGAATCTGCTTAGTTTCAATTGGTCTTCATGTATGATGAAGAAGATGAGAAGCAGCCAGGTCCAAAGTGGAGTCACTATCCAGAAAATGAAGAAGTAGTGGAGTTTCTATAATTAGTTTCCAACTGGTAGATTGTTGGGTGTGGAGCCTGATTATCTTTTGTATTCAAATGTATCGCCGCATTAGAACCTAGTTCGTCATGGGGTGGCAATTCCACCCGTAAGATATTTGTTGCAGGGGGGCAGCTAGGACCTTTGGGAGCCTGCCCCCATCAGGGGGATCGAGGGTAGCACCCTCAGAGTTAAAAATATATGTAAAATTGCCTTGTAAAATGTTGTAATTTTGAAGTCAATCTGAGCCATTCATTAGGCAGAGATCTGATGGTAGAAGTTATGTTTAATTTAAGGTTTCTTACCCTAGAATGAAACCCCTCGCTATATATGAGGGAATTGTATTATGGTTATGTAGATTTGTATTCTGAGTGAGGAAGAGAGAGGAGATTGAGAGTGAAGAGGGAATTCCAGTGGAACTACTGTAGGTTGTGTCTCTTCAGTTTGCTGGATAATATAAAAGGAAGGATTGGCTGTTTCTCCATGGACGTGGCCCAAACTGGGTGAACCACGTATATCTATGTCTCTATTGTTTTATGTGTTTTATGTTGTTTATATTTCTACATTATTTTATGTTTTCCATTGCTCTATAATATATAATTTTCTAACAGTTGGTTTGTGAGAACGTTTTAATGAAAATTATTTGTGTTATTTTTAAATTCGTTCTGGATAAAATTGATTGATCAATCGATGAGCCCTTAATTTCTAGCTCCACGTTTGTGAGAATCTATGCTTTTTTCCATGTTATTCATATGGAATATAGCTATTTGAAAACAAAATAAATCCTACTAAATTGAATCCTATGCAATAGACTATCCAATCACTATCACTTCTCTAAATTCTTCATGATCCTCACATTATTAAATTTAAGAAAACATAATATAAGATTAACTTCTTTGGGTGTTTCCTGATCCTAACTTTGTTAAACTAGGAAAGAAGAAATAATATGATATTTGAAATTCATTGTACATTAGATTTGATCTATACATAAATGACCAAAAAATCGAGACAAAGTTTTGGATTGTATACATTTTGCTTATAAAATCCAGGATAAACAACATAGAAGATTCCATCAATAGTCAAAGAAGCTTATGTGATATTGGTGGCCACAACTACTTTTCCTTTACCTTGAGGAGCAAGCTCAAAACTTATTGGCTACATCTCACTTGGAAGAGAAATGTATATTGACAAGATCATCATTTCAAGAACATTATTTCCAAGTCATTTCATTCACTCATAGAGAATCTAACATGGAGTATCAATTTCCTCCTGTCCCATTAAGAAGAGAAGAATATCACCTTCCAGTTGTGTCAAGTGAATTTGCATGACTACAATCAATGGGGCATCCAGATACTCACCCTCTGTCTGCACGGTATACATTATCTCTACAAGGTAACTCCTCCCTTGGATAGTGAAAATATTGCAATTGGAAAATATCTTGAGAATTTCTAAGCGTCGAGACTGGCAGAGGTGACAATTAATCGAAGATCAGGCCTTCTCTAACCAACTACTTAAGGATCCCAAAAAACACATTAGTGTGAGATGTCCTCTTATGGGCCTTACTAAGCATGACTATTGAATACTGAGATAGTTCTTTATCAACTAAAATCTCTCTAAGAGGCATACCCTCTGTCTGTCAGAAAATGTATTTCCTCCTATTCTTTTCCTTCAAATTGATATTGGAATGGTAAGATCCAAAGAATTAGAGATTCTAAAGCCACTGCTTACAGAGCCCTGACTGATAAAAAGGGTTGAAATTTTTGATCCACTCAGCGATAAATCGTACCTTGATAAAAAATTGTTGTAGAGAGCGAAGGTTATGGCCCTAAATGAAACAAGATTTTTTTTTATTGAAGCAAACGTGTTTCCACTTCCTCCTTCATTGACTGTCATTGTTGATGCTTTGGATCCGATCAAAAAGAGTGTGACAGCCACATTAGTTTGGCCATATAGAAAATGGCCAAACCCTTGAGGCAAGTTTAAAATTGTTAAAAAGAAAATTGAATGTTTTTTTTAAAGGGTTGTAGTCGTGCATGCCATGAAATGTTAGAAGTTGAAGGGGTGCCGAAATTATCGAAAAGTCTTTTTTAAAGTTTGAAAATTCAAATCCTTGAGGTTTAGTTTAATGTTTTTGACAAAAAAATAATTCAAAATGGGTTTTGGTATATTGAAAAGTGTACGGGCTTATAAAGGTTTGTAAAGAGTTATAAAAGGGATCTATGAAGAAATAAAATGTTTTTCTATATATTAGAAAAGTGTATGGCATGAAAAATGCTTACAAAAATGCTTTAAAAATGGTTTTGGAAGTTCTTTATCAAGGTTTTTTTATTAAAAGAGAATATGGAAAAGGAAAAAGATTTTATTGGAAAAAAAAAAAGTTTATATTAAACATTGAAGATTAGGGTTTTTCAAAAGTCCATTCATCTGCAAGGATTTTGGTATGTCAAACATGACAATGTTTTGGGTTCATATGTCTTGGTTTTGAGTTTCATTCAACAAGTAATGGGTGAAAAAATTATGTGAAAGGTAAAAAAAGCTACATCTTCCAAGGAAGCATGGAATATTTTCGAAGCATAATTTTGTGCAAGGGGGAGTGACATGTAACAACAAGATGTGTCACAATTTCATGAGTAAGTCACAAATATGAGAGTAGATAAACAATACTTTGAGAGAAGAAAAGATCTTGGAGAATCCCACTCAAAATTGGATGATGGTTTTCAAGACCATAAAATTGAAACCCATTATGCAAGCATACATGTAGATGAAGAAGATGCAACAACAACTATAGGGAGGGAAGCATAAGCCTTTGTTTCTGAAATAGAGCAAGAACATATAAATTCTCAAGGACCCCATTGTAATATGAATGGTGTAGATGATGGTGAATCCCACTATGATGAGACACACGTCACTGATGACTACAATTTGATATGTGTATTGGTGAACCTAATTGCGGCTAATGAATTTGGTGAAGTTGAAATTGCCAATGAAATCAACAATGAGCACATACATGCTCAAATATCCCACAATAAGGTGGATGAAAGTTATGTTTATGTTAAATTCGATGAAGAACCATTAAGTGGTGATGAGTGGTTGCATATGATGCAACAAAATATTCTTATGGATATGGTATTATTTCGTGAGAGAAGCCCACTTGTGTTTGGAAGGCAAGTGGAAGACAACATGTTTGAAACAAATTTTGTTTAATGACATTTATTGAAAAGGAACAAGAAAAATAACACTTCCTTGATGGTATACATTTTGATGACATGATCTACCCTATGTTTCACTACACTTGATCCACATAAGAGGGATAGGATGACTTCTAGCAAAGATGAGGGCATTGAAAGACCTCGAGAAGCTATTAATAAGGACAATGGTCTCAAAATTACATCTTGAAGGGAATATAAATCAAATGCAGATAGACCCACAAGCTAATGCAACGACCATACTCCAATTGGTGACAACTGAATGAAATATATAGGATATGGAGGATGGAGAGATCGATCAGGTAACAATGTCAATCAATAGGAATATTGAAACAAAGGTCTCCTCTTGTTTCACCAATGACACTTTCCAACTTTCAAACCTAAAAATGTCTGAAGCTTGATGTTATCAATGTTAAAAACTCCTGCATTAAATGATTAAAAATATAAAGAGCATAAAAAAATATGGCACATACACATAAACAAACCCTGAACATGGTATCTCTATTAGAAAATATATTTGACATTTGAAGCACCAGATTGACATGATTCTTCAAAGAGAACATCTGCACGATGACATACCATAAGGACCACATTGTCAAAAATCCAAACATCATATATCTTGGGCCACATTGTTGTTGTTGTTTCATTCGCATATGTGTAATGACTTTCTTGCCTCTTTTAGGGGATGCCATGATTCTTAATAATATTAATGAATAACACTCTTATAATTCTCAGACTGACTCACAGATTGAAATCGTTGTAAATCATAAAAAAACCAATCAATAGGGTTTTGGACAAAAAGAGGAAAATTGAACTCAGAAGGAAGCATGGAATCATTGTCAAAGTGTAAGTCAAAAGTTAAGATGGATTTTTTGTACTTTCCACATGTCACAAAATATTGCTCAAATTTATTGTGCTTGGAAATATCAGTGAAATTTAAATTGCTTGGAGGGATTATATTTTCCCTAATTTAATAATAATATGATGCATTTATTTTGTTATTAAAATTAAAATGGTGTAAAATAATTTTTATCTATTAACAATAATCTTGGCTTAAAGTTTTATTTATTTATTTTGAAACATGTAATCTTACAATTTGATTTCCATTTTCAATTTAAATTATAATAAAAATTAAATCGCATGAAAATTGATTAATTTGTATTTTTTTCAATAACGGGAAACCCTATTATAACTCAGCTTCGAAACTAGAAGTGAGGACATCCATATTTAGCTTCTATCTATGGATGCATCCTAACTCACCACTGTTAATCAAGGAAAACTGCATCACCTGGAATTTCTCGTTGGTGGTCTATAAAGGGACAAGGTTTCATTCTTCCTAGATGCCTTTGTGTCCTCACCCATTAACATGTTTCCTTATGTTCAACAAAGATGAGCTTTTAGCCAAGAAGAAGCAGTATTAAGGCATACTTGATGCCTAATAAATTAATTTATGTTTCAAAGAATATATTGATATTAATAGTCGATTTTTTTTTTACTTATCATATTCTATATTAATACAAGTTGCCTTTGGTGTAAGATTGGAAAACCTTACATTGATGAAAGAAACCCTTGATTCTCTTTCTATTTCCTTTCCAAGTACTATTCTCCTTGTTCCATAAGGGTCGTACACCAAAACGCAAGAGGAGTAAGGAACTTGCTATGCCCAAACAAATTAGGCCTTTGTAACAGAAGAATAACGAGTTCATAAAGTTCCTATTTAACCTATTCTAATCATTCAATTGAGTAAAAGGTTACATCAATATCATGTATATTTATAGCATAAAAAATTATCACAACATGTAAGAGAAAGGAATGACAATCCAAAACACACAGTGCACAATTAAAATGACTAATATAAATGACTAATTTGTATTATTGTAGTAATCTTTAAGTAGTCATATTTTTGTTACTAAACTAAATTAGTCATTCATGCTAGTCATCTTTAGTTGCATTACTTATTATCTAGTCATATATTTTAATCCGAGACTAAATTAGTCATTTATGTTAGTCATTTTTATTTGGTTCACTTAAGATTGCTCATTTTAGGTAGTATTTCACTTGGAAAAGTTGCGGTGACTAACGTTTATAGTCACCTAGTCACTAATTCCATCATTTTCTAGTAATTTTTATTAACAAATTTTAGTTATTTTCTTGACTTATGGAAATGTGTTAATTAATCAATATTAATTAAGACAAGTTGATTTATCTTTAGTGATTTCTAGAAAGTGATTTAATGTGGTAAATATTATCTTAGCCATTGATTTTAATTAGATCATATTAGTTGATTACTCAACGAGACAATATAAGAAAAACATTTGGGGCTCTTGCAGATGAGTATTTTGGTTGAGGTGATGCAATAGTGAGGATTTTAGTAAGGGAAATTGAGACAATTTCTAGAGAAATTCCTTCATAGATATTTTACTTTTATGATAGGAAGAGGGAGGTTGATTTTTTCAATGTGATTTGCTAGTTTACTAGTGCAATCTGTTTGAGACATAGTTTTAATTGCCAGTTTCCATATAGATTTGTTTGGTTAAATATGTGTGGGATATTCGAGTTGATGTAAGTTGAAAAGATCATGTGATAATTTTCCTAGATATAGTATGAATTTTTTGAAGGTCCATTGCACAATTCTAGTGGGAAGTGCAAGCTCATAGACAAAGTACATGTTTCCTAGTATAGGCCAAGTTGTTGTGAAGACAAAGATCTTCTATCTTCCAGATTGATTTTTTTAGTGGACGTGAGGAGTAAATTTTTGGGGATTTCCCATGTCAGGAAAAAAGTTAATGTACATTCTTAATTTGTTGAAAAAGTAATAATATAAACTCACATCTACAAAACTACTTTTCCACATTTGGGTATGATTTTCTAAAAATATTAGTGTCTATTTTATATCTTATGTTTTATCAATTTATATCGTTTATTATCTATAGAAATTTACAATTGTGTTTTTATTTAATCTTTCTAGTGAATTAACTTGTTGAGAAAAATAAGCATTTAAAGGTTGGAGAATAATTTCCATATTAAATGCAATATAATTCCCACAAAATTTGTCTATTCTACCCTAAGTTTTCCTTTAAATTGTCTTGTAAGTGGTCCACTTAGAGGAAAATAGCTCCCATTTTATTTCACTAGATTTTGTTCAATATTAAAGTTGCTAAGGATGGATAAATGTTGAGTAGAATATGGGGGGTTTGTGTTCTATAATATCAAGATATGGAATAACTCATAAATTATGTTGTTATTGCATTAGTGAGAAGAAACATATCTAACATAGAAGAGCGATCCTTGTGCTACATCTTCAAAGGATTGATGCTATTCTAAGCCTTCATATTCCCCTTTATTTACATATTTATAATTTATTTTCCCAATCCTTAGGAATTAGTTTTCTAACATCCCCACCTTAATATGAAGAGGTTTATGTGAGTCCAAGCATCATCCTAATGTTTCCAAACTTTTATCTTCTAGCTTATTTGGATAAGATTTTTACAATTTTCCTATTTGTGGAAAATCGTATTATATTAATTCTCTTGGCCCCTACATGGTATCGAATCAAATTTTTCTTTTTGTTGATATGTTTGGTTTTATCATGTAAATTTGGATTATAATCCAACTTAATTATAGAAGTATTTTCAATTAAAAGGGGAGTAGAGTTCACTTGTCTCCCCTACAAGTATTCAAAATTTGTATTGAGCCACACAGTCTTCTTTGGTGCTTCTGTAGCTGGCACATATTCTAACTTTGTCATCAAATCTACTATAACAAGTTTTATTTGTAACATATAGGAGATATATCCTAACAAAAGACTCATAATACGGCCTAAAGTAAACACTCCATTTTCCTTATCTCTATCAAGTTATGAATCATAATATCGAGCTACCATATTAAAAATTATAATATCCAATTTTTCTTTCAATTAATTTAGAACTATTTCTTCAAAAGACAAATTTCCTTTACAAGACTTTTAATGAATTTGGAAAGGATTAGAATAGAAAATGGAATATCTTGTCTAGTAGAGGTGGTGTAGACAAGACTTTTCACAAGTCATTTATACTTAGTCGCATCCTCAAATTCATTTCCTTCTTTAGATGTGAGGTTCAATATTATTCCCATTTGATTAGACAAAGGATTGCATTTAGCCATGTGAAACTTGTTAAATAATATCCATTGTATTAGTTTGGAGAAAGGAATATACACTTAGGATTTTGGGTTACCTAAATACCTAAGTAGTAGTCAAGGTGGCCCAAATTTTTCATGTCAGATCCTTCCTTCCACTCTTTCCTTACAAATTCAATATAGTTTTCATTTATCCTTGTTATTAACAAATCATTTACATATACCACGACATAAAAAATATTTTTGTATAATTTTATTAACAAACATAGTTGCATCATCAAAATCAAGGTGTTCAAAATTTCATTTTAGAAGATTCTTAGTAAAATTTTCAATCCAAGCTTGGGGTATTTTTTTTAGGATATATATTGATTTGAAGAGTTTGCACAATTTTTTTCTTGTCCTTTGATAGCAAACCTTTAGGCTAATACACGAAGACATTTTATTTAAGGTATCCATTCAATGAAGTAGTCTTCATATTAATTTGGTGAAATTTCCATCCATTTTGAGCTACCTAGCAAAATAAATTTCATATGGTGGCCCATTTTGTTATAGGGGAAAAGATCTCTTCATAATCAGCATGATCATTCTATGAAAACCCATTTTGCATGAGAAATATTTTTTTCTTCTTAGGTAAGCCATTTGATTTTTACTTTCTCATATAGACCCACCTTCAACTTGTTTTGGTTCCAAATGGAGGGTCCACAAACCTTCATGTTACATTTTTTATGAGAGAATCATACCCCCCTATGTTGCTGCCTTCCATTCATCATGAAAATAATTTCTTTTAAAGGAATCAATTTCAAATTAGTAGAAAAATTCAGTTGACAATCATATGGAACATTCATATCATCAACTAAAATAGAATCATCTACATCACTTCCAATTTTTTCCGTGGACCTTTTGGTTCGTATGTTTTTGACCTCATCAAGACGAACACTTTCAAGTGTTTTGGTGAGCCATTTTAGGGGACCTTTATAAGATGGTATAGGGTTATTTATTGATTGATATGGATTTGCATCAATATTTTTCCTTATAATCCTCCCAATCACATCACTCAAAGGGTATTCATGATATGAAGGAATGACTAGAAAATAATGAGGAAAGACATTGATTTAGAGGTATATTACATATATTTATCCAAGTTAAGGATACCCCATTAAAGATGTGGGACACAATTATCAAATTCATGATAAGATTTTGCATTACTGAATTTCTCCAAATGATTAAAATATTGCTCAATAGTGTTGTGAGACTTGGAAGATTCAAGGAAAATACAAGCTCTGCACAAGAAAAAAACTTTTTATTCACCACATTATAAAGAAAATATGCTTTGGTTTTATCTGAATACAACAAGAAAATGCAGTTTTTACTCCGTGCATCAATATTTATTCTTCATGCCTTGGAAATCAACACATAATCTATGGAACAAAAGATCTGGAGATTCCTTACTAAAGGAATGTGGTCATTACACATTTCATAGTGAATCTTATTTCTAAGAGCATCACATGGAATTATTTTTTTTACATATACTGCACATGGAACTACTTTATCCTAAAGCATCAATTTTACATTATTAAAAAATGTGATGGTGGAGTAAACCATAGTCAAAATAATCTTGATCATTATTTGAGCTACACCATTTATTTGAGGATTGTATGGGATGGTAGTTTGACGTTGAATCCAATTTTTATGAAGAAAGTGTTCAAATTCATTAGAGGTATATTGGTTTCCTTTATTAATACAAAGTGACCCAATATGTGATTATGCATCATTTTCAATACATGAATGAAATTTTTTGAAAGTATCAAAAGAATTTGATTTCATTTTGAAATACTATATCCAATACATCTTACTGTAGACATCAATAAAATTCATCATGAGTCTATTTCCATTTGCAGAAGGAATAAACATATGGCCACACAAATTAGAATGAATTTGTGCAAGTTTTATACATGCTCTAGAATCATGAGATAGCTTTTTGCTGTGTTTTCCTATGATATGAGCGTCACATTACTTCAAATTCCTTGGAAGATTTTGAAAAATAGAACCACCATTCTTTTTTAACAATTGAATAGTATCATAACTAATATTTCAAAATCATTCATGGCATAAAATAGTAGATGTAAATTTACCTTCACTATATTGATATAGGCATGTATAGTTCTACGCATGAGTAGTTATACATTTTAGCTTCAATACTCTTCATCCTCTACGACACTAATGAAAGCTTAGTTTTTTTATTATTCCCTTATCTCTACTTTCCCATAAAACATTTGAATAAAGTGGCCTTGTTGGTGAATCTCAACAAGGGAAAACATTTTTCTCCATAGTTGTGGAAGGTAAATTACATCATGTAGAAGAAATTTAGGAAGTCTATACAGCTTAAGCCTAATGGTTCTAATCTTCGACAGCTTGATACTTGACTTTCCTGCAAAATACATAGTTACGTATACATTTTTACAGAGTTATTCAAATAAATAATTTTGGAAGGTCATACAAAAGGTTGCACATGTATCAAGAAGAAATGCATCTCCTCAAGAAGAAAATGAAGTCTGAAAAAATCATCATTTACTCCAATATTGCTTTGGGAAGAATGTAATGGGCATATTAAGTTCCTTTATATTTTGTTGGATTTGGCATTTTACCTTTTTCTTATTTTGGTCTTGTTCGATCCTGTCCCGTGGGATTTTACATTTATATCCATCATTTCCATCCCTGTTGGAGAGATTGGAGTGGATATTAAATAATTTTCCTTGATATATTTATCAAGGTCTATGGCTATTCCTTCTACACCCTCCTTTGTTGCCTCTTATTTTAGAAAAATTATGTGGCTAATTATTCCTTTTGTAAGCAAGGCACACTTCTCCTTCAAGGGATTTAGAAATTTTCTCCCTCTTACCAAAAATTTTATTTTTCTTTTGCAAACGTTTCCACTAGGGTATCAAGATCAGTGGCCTCAAGTTTCCCACTAGCTTGTAGGGATTCTAAGTAGTAAGAATATGTAGGATATAGGGACTTGAAAAACAATATGAGAAGAATTTCCATTTTAACCCTAGTGAGATGTAAATCATGCATGATGGCTCTAGTATTTGACCCTAGGGCCAAGGAGTCATCATATTTCAATTAAATGTTAAAGAGTATGTCCATAAACTATGATTTCAAATTTCACATGTCTCATATAGATCTTTCATTTTTTTCAATGTAGCATAAGAACTTGTAATTGAAACTATATGATGACTCACATATTCCCTTATGGAAGAAACAATCATCGCATAAGTTTTTTTTCCTTTTCTCCCAAATGGATAGCTCTTTATTTTATGTGCTATTGGTGGGGACATTCTTATCCTCTTCTTCATACGTAGCTTTCCATAAATAATTAAAAATGTGTGTGCTCTTGATGTTTCTTAGTCATTATTAGTAGCTCTATTTACCAAGAAGTACTACTCTAACTATGGAGATGAGAGGATGTGATTTTAATAAACCTATCTATTGATATCTCTCATTTGATTCTTAGGCAGTTATAAGTATCACATTGTTGCATGATTTTGTTACATTAAAACAATTTCTTTTAGTGAATGCATGAGATAATGAAATAAAGCATCATAGACCCATAAAGAGAGAGACTCAGAGATAAACAATAGTGAAAAGAAAAAAATCAACCCAACATTTATTTCTCTATTTCTTATCACATATTCTCATGCCAAGCAAGTAGCTATTGATATCAACAAAAGTGAAATATCCTTATAAAGTGGTAGACATCTTGGAAAACCTAACAAATAAATATGCCATGCTCACAACTAAATGTATGGCAGAAGAAAATAGGAATAAGGGAAGTATTTATAAATTAAAATTAAAGTAAAACTATACAAAAGGAAAAAGATAAAAAGGGCCATTTATCCTCAGTAAAATAATAGAGACTAGCAAAGCCTCAACCACCCTTTGCACAAATGTTTCTAGATGCAAAGAACAAATCCTATGGTGAGCAAAGAAAAAAGAAGACAACAAAACCCACTCACCTCCAACCCCTATGTCAACTAGAGAATTTTATCTATAGAAATAAATACCTCATTAGGATCCACCAATTAGGCTAGAGCTAATGTGGATAGTGGCATGAGAAAACGAAGAGAAAAAAAAACTCTGTTGGCATCTTAGAAATAATGAATATATATATCTTCTTCTTCGAGATTTACTCATTTTATACCCATGAAGACACATAAGATACTAGTCTCATTGGAAGCTTGAGATATAACCTACAAATGAGTTGTTCTAACTGTAATTAAGAACAACCTCTTTGAATCACTAAGCATGGTATCCAACTTGAGAAGTGGTTGAAAAAATAAAATGGAACAAGAACTTGCTGCACTTGTTAAACAAATGACATAGGTAATGCATTAATTTTAAGCAAAAGAATAGTCATAGATATTTTGGGCATGGATAATGAACCTTTTGTGTGTGTGTGTGAGGGAGAGAGAGAGAGAGATCTTATGATCCTAAACTAGTGCAATGTTAGGTTTTCATTAGGGTTCTTACCAAAGAAACTAACAAGAAAACAATGAAATAGTTGGTACTGAAAGAATCCAAGAGAGGTAGGTAGAGGGACAACCCAGATAGTGAGTCAGAAAGGAGTTATGCTAGACATTGATACTATTTGAAAGCAACAAATAACTTTTGACCTATATTGTTATTACATTAATGACAATATACTTATATAACATAGGAGATAAACTCTTGGGTATCATCTTCCAACAATATTTCATATGCTAACTCTTTATATTCCCTCATGTTTGTATATTTTTTATTTATTCACATAATCTCCTATTGAGAAGTGTAGCTTGGAAGGTACTCCGACAACCTCCAAGGTATTAGGTGTGTGGAGTTGATCCATGAAAAAAGTATTTTTCTCAGTAACGTACCCAAGTGGTGGTCTTTGGACCCAAATTTGTGGGCTAAATACCTAAGGTAAAATATTTTTTTATTCTATTTGGTTGTAAGAGGGGCACCATTGATGGGCTAAATGAAAACTAAAGATACAACAAAAAGGGCTAAAGCCAATGAAAAATATTTGTATTTCTTATAATAATTGTATTTGAGCATATATTCTTAATCAGCTTGGGCTAGGGAGATGACCCTTGGTGGAAAATTGACACCACCAAACACACTATATATAGAAGTAAATTTTATCTCATTGAGGCATCACTAGAAATTGATATTTTGAAGACATTTTCCTAAGACAAGGATTCAAACCCTCAAGAAGGCCGAGATGGAGCAAAAGGATGTGTTTTTTTCTTATGTTCTAATCTGACCTATGCTATGGATGGCTAGAATAGTTTGTTTGGTTATGTTTCTATGGTTTTTACACTTTGTTTTTGGGTGATTGAACAAGTGGTTGGTACATGTTCCTCATAAATTATTGGACAGGGTTGTAGTCCTAATTCTCTATCAGAAAGGGAGCTTGAAATTTTCTTTTGATAGGGAGAAACACAGATTCAGCTCCCTTAACTTATGATTTAAGAGATAGCCCTAGTCCAAGGTTGTTACAAGGACCACATGAACAAGTTTAGGGTCTAAACTTAGGTGGCCACATGAATCTAAGATATAAACATTTGGTGGATGTAGAGAATATTTTAGGGTCGAGAAATCTGAGAGATAAAGCGCTACAGGACCATGATTTGAAGACATTAGAAAATGTTAGTAAAGATATATTTAGCAAATGTTTGTTGTAAATCATTACAGTAAGGTTGGACGATGTTTGTCCTTAAATATTGGAGAGGAAAACTTTGTTTTGGATGTTGTAATATAATTATTTATAGGATTCCAAGTCATTTTAATCACTTGGATGATTTTGAGTCTATTTTTGTATGCATTTTAAGTGACAAGTAACTATCAAAGGTAGACTTGTTGAGCTTATGTTCGATGAATTTGATGCAACATAGTCATTGTAAGAATGTTGATCTTTTGAGTTGATGAATAGAGATATTGAAGGAGTAGTAAGCTTGTGAGTATATGTGGAAATGGGCCTACCAAGTGTTGAATATAGGTGGACTAAAACTGTTGTAGTCAAGTGCTTCTTCAATAAGTATGTCAAGGTTTTTCTTTTTCTTAACAAGATTGAGAGACAAATGTTGTTGACCTTATGCCCTAGTTGTTCTTTGTCTAGGATAATTGTAAGAGCTAAGATCTTTGGTATGGGAGCCTCATTTTTGTTTTATTTAGGTTGTAAAATGAGAAATATTTGTGTCTACAAATCTTTGTGTACTTTATTGGTCCACTGTTGTTACATTTATACTATGTAAGGAGATTACGGTTGTGGGTATTTCAGTGTTCTTGCAAACATGTTCTAGAAATAATCCCCATTTTGTAGTACTAGGAGAAATCAACATGGTTGAATAGATTCTTCAAAGGGAAAAAAAATCATAGTGCGCACAATTGCAACTCAATATTGTGCTAGTTTCCTTGTCGTTGAAGGACTAGCAACATGGTTAAGTTGGTTAATAAAATGAGGTATGAGGATAAGTTGTATGGGTTCTCAAAGTATAGTGCTTAGAAGGAAAGGATTAGGTTGATATTTTTGGTGAAAAAGGTATGGGATTTTGCTAACAAGGATATTAGAAAATAATATGACACTAAGGAGTTGGATGTATATGAAGAGTTGGCAGCAAAGGCCAAGCTCATTATCCTAGATGGTGTTAAGAAACATTTGATAGCTCATCTAACACATAATAACAAAATGCATCATATTTGGAAGGATCTTCATAACTTGTTCCAAAATAAGAATGATAACCAATTATTGGTATTAAGTGATAAGATAAAGAATGTCAAGATGTTGGATGGGGAAGGTGTGTCTTTGTATTTGAAAATGACTTCTCAAGTTTGCAATGAGCTTGCTATTACTCGTGATAACCTTCCAAAGTTAGAACTAGCAAGGATTTCTTTGAAGGGCTTTAGTGAGGAATTGATTCCAATTATGAAAGGGATAATTGCTCTAGATAAGTTTCTATATTGAATAGGATATGGGATGACTTCATCCAAAGAGAATAAAAGGGACAAGGATCTTCATGAGAACAACATGCCCACAAAAGAGAATGTGGCTCTTGTAGGAAAATATGGAGGGAAAAGAAAAGAAGAACTTGAGTTAGGTTAGGCATTACATGCATGGTAAGCATGGTCATTATGTGAGTAAGTGTCTACGATAGAAGAATAGAGACACTGAGAAGAAGAAAGGGATAGTTATGTCTGCTACATCTTCAAGTGAGTTAGATGAATTCTTAAGAAGGCTCCAAGAATACTTTTCTCTAGTCTCTCATTTCTTCAAGGATACCATTGAGAAGGGTACATGGTACATGGAAAGAGTAGCATCAAAGTACATGATAGGTTCATGATACATTTTTGAGACTCTAACTTAATGCAACTCAAAATCGCACGGGGAGGTTGGAAATATGAGATAAAATGTTGTTAGATGGTTTGGAGTTTTTCCATTCACGATGGTGTGATGAGGGCTTCTATGAGTTTGATATGTACTATGGGTATCAAATATCAAGTATAATGTATGTTATGGCTTAGTGATTGAGGTGATATTTTTACTTAGGCCTAAAGGCTCTAACTCTATTGGAGCTATCATTGGAGTTAGGGAGAATGATCTATACAAGATGAAGAGCAAGCCTATAGATGAAGGTGACAAGTAGGTTCCCAAGACTAGGGTGGAGTCAAGTTCAAGAGAGAGTATGCATGTTCAAAGGGAGAATCTTGAACCCAAGAAAAAAGTATGGTCAGTTGTGGGTGAAGAGAATTCTACAGATAGGAGGAAGGAATCATGGAATGGGCTCAAGTATTATCATGAGAGGAATAAGTTAAAGGTTTCTTATGGAAATGATACTAGAAAGAATAGTTTTGTTCATTCCTCAGGGTACGTTGTAGTGTTGGATGCAAAATATTGGGCTATTGTTGCTGAGAAGTTACTTCCAACTAGTAAAATTACCTCCATCTGTAAGAGGGAGGGTTAATAAGTGTAGCTTGAGAGGTACTCACACAACCGCAGGGTGTTAGGTTTGTGTGGAGTTGACCCAGAAAAAACTATTTTTTTGGGAGATGTATTGAAGTGGTGGGATTTGAAATAAACATTATGGGCTAGAGACCCAAGGTAAAATCATTTTTTATACTATTAGTTACAAGAGGGGAACCATTGATTGAATAAATGGAGGATAAGGCTATAGTGGAGAGGGATAAATTCAATGGAAACTATTTTTATTTCTTATAATAATTGTGTTTGAGCATGTACGCCAAAGTCATCTTAGGATAAGGACATGACCCTTGGTGGAAATTTTACTCCACCAAGAACACTATATAGAGAAATAAAGTTGAGATCATTGAAACATAAATGGAAATTCACCTTCTGAAGGAATTTTATTGAGATAAGGACACTAAACCTCAAGAAAGCCAAGTTGGAGTAGAAGGAAAATTCATTTTCTTATATTCTAATCCGACCTAAGTTGTAGAGGGTTCGATGGATATATTTGGTTATGATTTTATTATTTGTAGAATTTGTTTTAAGTGAATTAATATCTATATAGAGTAAGTTATTTATAAAGTATTGGAGAGGGTTGTAAGCCTATTTTTGTGTGGAAAAGAGGACGGTTTAAATATTTATTTGGTAGACAAAAAGAAGGGTTGAGTTCCCTTACCTTCCAACATACGAGATAACCCTAGGCCAAGTTTATTACAATGACTATATGAATGAGTTTAGGGTTCAAATTGAGGTGGTTGTAGGAGGCCATGATATGAACCTATGGTGGAAAAATATACTACTTTAAATTGAAAAATCTTAAATATAACATGCTAGAGGACTCAGACCTCTTAGACTTAAGTAGAGGTTAGTAAAGATATATGTAGGTAATGCTTGTTACAAATGATTGTAGGAAGGTTGGAAGAATGTTGTATCTTAATGCTATAGAGGAAAATAATGTTTTGGAAGTTATATTGTAGTGATTTCTAGGATTCCAAATAACTATGAGTTATTGGTTGACTTGAGCCTACTATACAGTGAATTTGAAGTTACAAATTACCCTGAAAAGGAAGAATTGTTGAGACTATGTTCAATGAATTTAGAGCAACATAGTCATTGTAAGAAGGTTGATATGTTGAGTTTATTATAAAAGAGAATATGAAGTCTCATACATCCTTTTGAGAAGTTGGTGGGTATAGGTATTGGATAAGAAGTAACTCTATGAGTATAAGTGGAAATGTACCTACCAAGTGTTCAAGACAAGTTGAATGAAAGGATTGCAGTCAAGCACTTCTCCAACAAGTAAGGCAAGTTTGTTCTTGTTTGTGGCTAGATTGAGAATGAAATGTTGTTGCCCTGAACTCATAGTTTTCCTTCAGCTAGGGCTAATTGTAAGGGCCATGATCCCTAGTATGGGAGTCGTATATATTTTGTATTAAAGCTATAGTGTGAACAATTTTTGGGTTTGTAAATATTTGTGTACTTTATTGGTTCACTGTAGTTATAGTTTTATTGTAAAAATTCTTTAAAGTTGTGGGTATTTTAGTTTGTTTACGATTTTGTTTTAGACATAAACATGATTCTGAAGTACTAGAAAAACTCATGATACTCAAGTATTAGGATTATAACATATAGTAGTTCACATGCCACAGATCTCAATCAAATCCACAGATAGGTCCTTCTCCTTTATAATTGTGTCGTTTCCATTTAGACATTAGAAATGATAATATATTTTATTTTTATCTAGGTATTCTCTTCAAAATATTTCATAGATTATAACTTGGTGTTTATTTTGATTGGTGTGTGTTTGTATTTCATTATTCTCCAATTGCACAATTAAAAAATAATAACTAATAAATCAAGATATTGAAGCAATCTTAAACATGCTAATATGAAATGCATATTTCTATATAGTTTTATCAAATATATTACAAAAAAAGTAAAATAAAATATTAATTACAATTTATACATAATTATCAAAATGAGAAAAACCAAAACTAAAATAAAATTATGAAATACTGTTAGATAAAATGTTTATATCAAATAAAACCCCAAAAAATCATATATCAAATATCCCTAAAATGAAAACATTTGAATAAATAAGGAAATAACATTTTATATATGTTGAATAAATTAGTATGTATAGATTAATCCTATAACTTTAATCACCTAATAATTAATACCACATGAAAAGTTAAACGACCAAACTTTAAAATATAAACAACCAAACATTAAAAATATATTGAATGATTAAATGAAAATAATCAACATTATATAAATTTATAAAAATAAAATTATGTTTATCTTTCCTCAAAGCCACCAAAGTTCAAAAAATTAAATCACCTATTAATTAATCCCACATGAAAAATTAAACAACCTAACATTAAAAATATAAAAATATACTCAATGATTAAATAAACATGATGAACACTATATAAATTTGTAAAAATCAAGTTACGTTCACCTTGTATCAAAGCCACCCAAGCTCAAAATAAAATCCATAAGGGTTCATCTAAAATCATTTTTCTTGGGTTCAAATCATGTGAGTATTCGTATAGCTATCATAATTTGACCATGACTTCAAAGGAAGGAAAAAAACGCCCTCTTTTATAACTAATTTAAAACAAAACAAAAACCCACTTAGTAAAGGAATATAGAAAGTAATTGTATTAGGTGGAAAAAGGAAGGAAAAAAACGCCCTCTTTTATAACTAATTTAAAACAAAACAAAAACCCACTTAGTAAAGGAATATAGAAAGTAATTGTATTAGGTGGAAAAACACGTCATGCATTAAAAAAAAACTAACAAAATATAATAAAAGAAAATACAAATCAATTTCAATTAAATTAAAAAAAAATAATTATTTATAATTTAGCATTTTAATTTTAATATTATTTTTATTTATTTAAAAAATTTCATCAATAAAATCTCACAAAATATGTTATTTAAAATATGAATGTATGATATATGTTGTTTAATATATATTAAAATATGTACAACTACATTAATTAAATGTGGTTGATATATGTGGATAGACATATATAAACCAAATTAATAATTATAAGGTGTATAGTTAGGAGCTTAATTATTTTTTTTTGCTGAAGCAAGAGTCATGACTTCTATATCATTAATAAGGAAAATAAATTACATAAAGTACAAAAGCCCACGAGGAACTGTGGGTTAAGGGCAACAAGCTGCAGGCCGAAACCTCAAACCCTACCAACAAAACCTCAGAACTTTCAAAAGAGAGAAAATGTTAAGACCATTCGATCATCCCACCAAAGTCCACCAGATGCAAATCAAATCGAGCAGGCACCAAGCACCCACAATACATTTAATATCACGCCTGAAGAGAAAAGCAAACCAATTTTGAAAGGATATGGGGTTCACCTATTGAACGTGATCAAGACATCGATTCCCCCCATAAAACGAAACAAGTACGGGAAATATTCCTTGTCCAGACTTGCATCTTTAATCTTAACTGTCCAATCTCCTCTCCTGATCCAACGACAGTGGAAGATATCGCGGTACCTAGCAGCGTGACACTTAACCTTCAGACCCACCTACATGCACGATCATTCCTGACCATAGATCCACCTTATTTAATCTGATGGTCAAGGTTCATATCACACAGGTCTAGTG
Organism: Pinus taeda; assembly: GCA_000404065.3. Taxonomy (NCBI): domain Eukaryota; kingdom Viridiplantae; phylum Streptophyta; class Pinopsida; order Pinales; family Pinaceae; genus Pinus; species Pinus taeda. Next base: position 21,377 of record APFE031456746.1, read on the forward strand.
CACCAAACATTAGTGTGTGATGAGAGTGGTATTTGGTCCCTCCCCTTGGCCATGTGTAACTTGATGAATAGAATCGCTCCCAAATTGTCAAAACCACTTCCTGCTTAGAATGCTTGTGATATACCATATAACGCCCCGAAAGCGGTAAAGTTCCCATTGAAAGAGAACCTAGGCTACCATGACCGTTGAAAAAGCTCAGATTTTGGCCCCTCACACTAATTCTACTATGCCATCCCTTGAGCTAATCGTCCACTAACACGAGTCTTCTAAGTAGTTTCCCTTTGGAGCATTTGTCACTTTATTCATTTGGGATGCAGAGGCTGACAATGATCTACCATCCACAAAGACCAGACTATGGAAAAGGCCATGAAACAAAATGAATCCTAGTCATCTGGACCTTGCCTCCATGGCTCTATTTTGAAACACCCTTTGATCTTCATCAACTTGGTCATGACAATACACTGTTAATCTATCCTGAGGCATCACTTGCCACTCCATTTTGACCTTACACTCAGTATAGATCACTCCATGACTGGCCAGAATATCCGCTAATATATTTGTCGTTCTTTGCACGTGATTAAAACTAACTATGCAAAGGGTCTGAAGGTGAAGCTGAATCCATTGAAATACCTGGATTAGCCTCCAGTGTTTAGAGACTTTTTCTGGCACAGTGCCACAGCTGATTCTCTTGACTGAGTTAATAATTAGCTTAGAATCAGCTTCAACAATCAAATTTTGGTAGTTATCCTGCTTGATGAAATCTAGAAATTGTTCCATAGCCATTCGCTACGCCATATTGTTAGTGGCTCTTCCTAAATGGCAGTGAAATATGAAAATAATGCTTCCATTTTCATCCACTAACACCCCTCCAGAGCCAGCAGTTCCGGATTTGCCTTTGGAAGCCCTGTCAATATTGAATTTAAAAAACCCATAAGGGGGAGGGTGCCAAAAATCCTGTTTAGTATCCAACTTAATTATCTTCCTATCTAGGTTTTGAGGAATGAGCCCCTGCATACCCAGCCAATGAAGAATCCTCAATTCTGCATCTGAAGGAGGGTTCTTAGGGCGGTTCTGCACAGTGGTGCCAACCCTTTCCTTAATCTAGTTTAAGATCTGCTCAAAAAGGCATTGGGAGGGACTTTTTTTATTATTAAAGATTATTTTGTTCCGTTCTTTCCATACATTCCATATAATTAAGCCTCGCATAAGAGCCCAAGCAGTGCCTAGAAATTCATAATATGAAAAGTTACGTCTCCACTTGGTTAGGGTATTAATAATACACCCTTGGTCCCTATCGGTCTGCTGGAATATAGAAGAAAAAGTATCCCATAACCACGAGGTGGAACTACAATTATTAAGAAGATGCTCTATTATTTCCTCTTGGGCTTCACAAAGCTGACATCTGGAAGGCTCGAGAACGCCCCTATTCCTGATGTTATCCCAAGTCAAAATTTTCTTATGATAAACGAGCGAGATGAAAAGTTTGATCTTCATCCAGCCTTGATGCCTCCGTAGGTTCATCCAAATCCTATGTAGAATATGGGAGTCCAGCTCAAGGAGTAAGCGTTTTGCCTCCTTAAGATTAAAGGAACCCTTATTATTGTTGCCCCATCTAAGTTGGTCATGCCCTCCTGTCACTAATATCTCCTTTGTTCCAAAAAATTCCTAAGCTCATTTGCTTTTTCTTTCAAAGGGCTGCCATCCCTATAATCAATGTTCCTCCAGGTTCTTCATTTTCCTGCACTATTGGTTTGATCCCAAAAATATTTTACCTTAACCAACCCTTTAGTTTTTGTCTCATTCTTGAGATCCAAAAAGTCCTTTGTTAACAGTATAGGTTCTTGTTGCCATTTATCCTCCCAAAATAAGGCCAGATTTCCTTCTCTGATTTCTGAGAAGCTGTTTTTTTGTACTAATCCTCTGTTCTCCCAGGCTTTGTTCCAGATGTGTGAGCCTTTTATATTTCCAGACATTCTTATGTGATCAGTATTTTGCCAAGTTTTGGCATATTTTTCTTTCCAGATACTAGCCCACTATGCCTTTGGATCTTTGACCTAGCGCCACCATAATTTTGCCCCTAAAACCTTGCTAAGAACCCCTGGACCATCCAATCCAAGTCCCCCATGGTTTTTATGTTTGCAAATTTTATCCTAGGAAACCAAGGCCCATTTCTTTCTTTCCTCCCCCTTACCCCAAAGAAAGTCTCTTTGTATGGATCTGAATTGTTGCAAGACTCCTTTTGGTGCTGGGATTGTTGATAGCATGAAAACTTGGATTGCTTGAAGAACAACCTTTGTGAGGACCAACCTTCCAGCCAAGTTTAAAGATCTAATAGTCCATTTCTTGATTTTTTCCTGCATCTTATTAATCGTTGGCTCCCAAATGCTCTTGTGAAAAGGTTTAACAGTTAGAGGAACTCCCAAATATTTTGAAGGGAGGATATCGCTTTGAAAGCCCAGAATTATAGAGATATTCCTCTCAATGGAAATATTAGTATTAAAGAAAAAAATTCTTAGATTTGGAAAGATTAACTTCCATACCTAAAGCCATGGAAAAGTCACACACGATTTGCTTATACACAAGAGGTTCTTTAAGCGTGGGTATTCCCTGCAGCATGGTATCATCAACAAATTGTTGATGAGTCAAGGCCTGTCCATTTTTAGAAAGTTGGAGACTTTTAATCTTACCCACTTCTTTTGGATGCTTGATAGACCTACCCAGTCCTTCCATCATGAGGATGAAGGGAAAGGGAGAGAGTGGGTCTCCTTGCCTGAGGCCTCTTGAAGGAATAGAATTCACAGAGGGAGAGCCATTAACCAAAATTGGAAAGCTGGAAGAGGTAGCCAGGGCCATGACCCATCTAACCCAGTTGTGATCAAATCTAAAAGCAATAAGAAGTTTCTTGATATAGGTCCAATTCAGTTTATCATAAGCTTTTGCTATGTCCAGTTGCATGATCATTCTAGCCTTCCTATTTCTGGTCAGAGAGTGTACCACCTCATGTGCTTGAATGATGTTATTGAAAATTTGTCTACCTTCTACATATCCAGATTGTTCCACAGAAACTATAGTAGGAAGAAGAGTTCTGAATCTATTGGCCAAAATCTTGGATATTATCTTGTAAACCACAATGAACAAAGCTATGGGTCTAAACATGTCAAGAGTTTGAGCCTAGTCCTATTTAGGGATCAGGGAGATAAAGGAGGTATTGAGTGCCTTCAAAATAGTTCTATTCCTCCTGGAATCTTCTAATACATTCATAATATCTTGTTTGACTACACTCTAGCAGCCTTTGAATAAATCCACATTGAAACCATCAGGGCATGGCACCTTACCATTCTGCAATTCTTTAAGGACCTCACTAACCTCCTCTTCAGTCACTGACCTATTAAGGTTGAAATTGTCCTCTCTAGACACTGGCTTGGGTATATGTCTTGTTAGGTCCCTGATGGAATGTTCTCTATCTGAAATGGTTTCCTTTACTATATCTCGAAAGTGATGAACTAGCACAACTTCTATTTCTTCATGATAATTGAGAATATTACCACCCTCATCCTTGATCGAAGAAATCTTGTTATGAGCTCTATTTGCAATTGTGGATCTATGGAAAAATTTAGTGTTTCGCTCACCTTCTTTTAGCCATTGAACTCTAGAATTTTTTCTCCAAAATATTTCCTCTTATTTACATAAATTCTCCCAGTCTTGATGATATTTGGAAACATGATCACTTTTGTATTTATCAAATCCATCCGTGATAAGGGCTTGGTTTATTTCTTACATTTTACCTTCAACAGATTTTTTTGCTTCAAAAATATTGCCATATTCATTTATGTTCCAATCTTTGAGCCTGAGCTCGATGTGTTTTAGTCTTTCCTGAAGAAGGAACATTCTTATGCCCTGAGTATTCAAATCTTCTGACCACCAGTTGGTAATGTTGCTAATGAAATCTGGGTGGGAGAGCCAGATATTCTCAAATTTGAAAGGTCTATTCCTAGAGATAGCAATGCCCTGAACCTCCAGTTGAACTGAACTTTGATCTGAGCCTTCGAAGGGGAGAACTCTTGCTATCATTTCCTTTTCAATGAGCATAATGTCCTATGAGATTATGAATATATCTAATTTTGAGGTCACTTGAGACTCTCCTCCTCTTTTTTGTTCCAAGTAAAGAGACCATTACATGTTACAATGTCCACTAATTTCATATTATCTATAAAAGTTTGAAATGCTAAAGAGTATTTACTTGGAATTGTGGTTCCCCATTTTTTCTCCGAAAGTGATTTGATCATGTCGAAATAACCCCCCAAAATCCATGGTATTCCTGCATGTCTGTCCCTGAGATCCTCTAGAGAATTTAGAAACCTGAGTTTATCATCCATTCTTTGAGGTCCATACACATTTGTTACCAGGTAGGTTTCCTTATCTCTCACATGTTGAATGACCACTAATAAATAATCCCTAGATGCCTCAACATCTATTATGCCTATTTTTTGGGGGTTCCAAAGAGTGAGTATGCCTCCTGCTGTATTCTCTGCTTTGACTTCCAGAAACTGAAATCGATTGAGCCATTTACTATGAATTTCTTTTATTTTTTGAATGTAACATTTTGTTTCCTGTATGAAGATCACATTCAGAGCTACTTGTTTCATTCTATTACTTAGTAATCTTTGTTTTCTTTTACTACCTAGACCCCTGATATTCCAAGAAGTGAACTTCATTATTAAAGATTTGTAAAGGAGTAGCTGCTTAGGTCTTTCATTTTACCTAAATCTATCATTAGCTTTCCACATTCCATCAATAGCTCATTCTTATTTTTTCTGCCTCTTTTCTTTCCTATGTTTCTGGGTGCTAATTATGTTGTTGTTTTCATCATTTTCACACCTTCGTTGCCCTGCCTTTCAATGTTTCTTTGCCTCTCTAGCACTTTGGTATGGTTTTTCCATATAAACAACTACTGTGCTCTATTGAACTCCTCTGGAGGTATGGAGTCTACCCCTTCCCTGGTTCCTTGATTCAAGAATCCTTCCAGATCTAGATTCTCTTTCTCAAGAATCTCTTGTAGTTTGTGGTCCTCTATTTCCATCTGACTCTGGGTCATTTTATGGTCCATCTCCAGTTCTATATAACTCATCATAGTTTCTTTCTGTTTATTATTATCTTGTGTCTGTTCACTATCTTCTTCTCTCCCCTCCTGCATTCAACTTCCTCCCTTTGCCTGATCTTCTTTGGTTATCCCTTCTTCCTCTTTGAGTACTTGGAACCTGTTCTGATTGGCTTGTTGCCCTTCTAATTGTTGTAGCTTTGGCCCCCTTTTGCTTCTTTTTCCTTTATGTGCCACTTTATGAAAGCTTTCAGTATCTTTCATTGTGTTAGCTTTACTCTTGTTCTCTATTTTACTAAGAGGGAAGTCTCTGAATAGGTGCCCACGCTCATGGAATTTGTGACATCTGAATGGAATATGTTCATAATCCATTGTTTGCACCCATTCTTCATCAAACACTTCCAAGATTGCCTCATCTGGTAGAGCACCAAAGTGATCCATATCCATACATATTCTAGTAAAGGAAGTATAGTTTCCCCTTCTAGCGGCCTCAGAAGCTTTGAAAAAACATCCTAACTTATTTCCTATGACAAATAAGGATTTTGTTTGCCAGTAATCAAGAGGTAGAGAGTAGAGTCTTACGCAAACTGGGACCGAAGTAAAGTCTCACACTCTAGGACAAAATTCATAATCCATGGTTTCATATAGAGGCCTGCTGCTGCATAAAAGTAGGGGCCTCCTTCAAACACTCTATCCTTATCTTCAATATTTGTAAATACCATAGTGAAGAAACCCTTTGACCCAAGATGTAGGTCAATGCTTCCTTTTGGTTTCCAGTGGTATTTAATCCACATTTGTAAAGCTTTTTCAGTGGGCCATAAACCCATGAATTTGCAAATGATTGCATATGTCTGCATGTGGTCTCTGTGCACCTGCAGGGCAGGATCATTTAAAATGACTCTGGGTGTGACCGCAGCTTTGGGTTTTCATGGTCCCTTTTATCTTTGTCTTTTGTTCCCTATTCCTTGTCATCTTCCTCATTTTCCTTAGTGCTATTATTCTCCCTCGATTTAGTACCATCTTGCTCCTCTTCACTATTCCTTTTCCTTCCTCTTAAAGGACCTCTATCATTTTCAATTGGTTTTTTGCCCCTGCTGGCCACAACTTGCTTGTAGGAGGGAGTGGAGCTCCCTCCTTTGCAGCCTTCCATGGAGAAAATCCTCTGCGAAAGTCTGTAACCCTAACTATTTTCCTTGCGTAGTCTTCTCCCCTAATATCTTGATACCATCTCACATATTCCACCGAATATATCAATATATCATCAATGATGACAATCACCAGGATTAGTTAGGAGCTTAATATTAATACTAACATTAATATTAACTATTATATAATCATATAAGTAAGATAAAGTTTATTATCCAATGAAGTGAGTAATTTCCAATTAACATTGAAGCTGTAGAGCGCATGTTAATCTTAATATGATTAATGCTATCATTAATATTGTTAAAACATAATCAAAACCCCACTATATATTATAAAAACATATATATTAAAGCTTGTATATTAGAAATACCTAAATATTAAGAATATATATATTATAAATCCTAATATTAAACCCAAAATTATACCCTAATACTAAATCTAATATTAAGCCTCAATACTAAACCTCAATATTATAAACCCTAATATTAAACCCAATGTTATAACCTCTAATATTATAATTCCTATATAATAAACACCCTATATTGTAAACACAATATTATAAATCGAAATAAGGAATCCTAATATTACAAACCTTATATACTAATCCCTTTATCATAAATCATATAAACTAAACCCCAATATATACCCTATTATTATTAAAAATAATATTATAAACCATGACATTGATCACGACCAACTATTTGAACAACGACTATAAGGGTAAAATTTCTTTTACTATGTTTTATTAATGCAATCTATTATGTTTGACTATTAATATTAATCAAAATATTAATAGTTGATTATGTTTCACCAAAGTTGAAGAGTGTTGAGTGTCAAACATAGTCCAACATTGTCGAACATCGTCAAGTACATTAGTAAATGTGATAAACTAATTTTGTGTTGTCACATTATGACATTAGCTAAGTTGTGATGTAATGTAACATTTCCACAATGTTTAGAATATTGTGGAGTTCAATAAATTCTAAGAACAATGTGACGTCCATAAATTTATAAACCATGTTATTAAGCCCAATGTTAGAAATGCCAATATTAATCCTATATATTAGACCATATGTATTAATCACCTTATATTGTAAAAACAACATTATAAACCCACTATTATAAATGCTAATATGAGACACAATATAATAAACCCTAATAACAAAAACTCTATATTTTAAATCAAACATTGTAAAATGTAATAAGAAGACCTAATATTATAAACCCTAATATCATTCATGGTAAACTATTTAAACATCAACTACAAATGCTAACTTTGTTTGAATGTGGTTTAGTAATGCGGTTCAATATGTTTAATTATTAATATTAATCAATAATTTAGTAGGACATTTTGCTTCATTAATGTTGAAGAGTGTTGAATGTCAAACATTGTCAACAATATTAAAAAATGCGGCTCACAATTTTTGTAATGTCTCATTGCAATGTTTGATAAATTGCAATGTAACTTAATATTGCAAAATGTTTGTGAGAACATGACAATGTTTGTGATAGTGTGACGTTCGATAAATTCGTAATCCCTAATATTGAGCTCAATATTACAAACATTATTGTGAAACCTAATATTATAAACCCTAATACTAAACTCAATATTATAAACCCTATATATTAAATACCCTATATTGTAAACCCAATATTGTAAATCCTAATATTAAATGTGCAAGCCTTATAATGCAAAATAAGATCCTAATAAATTTACTGATTGTAACTCATTAGGTATAGATGCCATCTAAACTAGAAACCTTGAATTTGTGACCATAGTTAAGTGATTAATATATTGTAAATCATAATCTTTGAATGTGTGTGTGTGTGTGTGTGTGTGTGTGTGTGTGTGTGTGTGTGTGTGTGTGTGTGTGTGTGTGTGTGT
>APFE031456746.1:39068-61196 GCA_000404065.3 Pinus taeda
TATATACATTGGGTTTATTACCCAAGGAATTAATACTAAAACTCCAAGGGATTATGAACCAACGTGAATAATATTAAACAAAAGGGACTAATATTACAAACTCATGAAATTAGTGAACCCAACAGATAAATATTAAAACCCCAAGGGATCAAGAAGCACAAGGAATTGATATTACAAATACAAAAGATTAATAAAGATGACCATGATTGATATAATAAAACCAAGTTAATGATAAACCCAAAGGATTAATAATAAAACCACAAGGGATTATGTACCGAGGGAAATAATATTAAACCCAAGGGATCAATATTATATCTCAACATTGGTAAACCCTAATATAAATATTGGAAAGACTAAAAGCAACATGGTTTATTTTCGTGGTGAGACTATTTTTGTCACAATGTGACATTCAACCATGGTTGACCATTTTCTTGTTATGATTGACAATGGTTTCCATGATCGATATTATAAACCTAAGAGAATAATAAACCCAAGGGATTGACATTATAAACCTAAAGGAATAATAAAACTAAGGGATTAATACCAAAACCCCAAGGGATTATGACTCCAAGGGAATAATAGTAAACCCATGGGACTAATATTATAAATACAACATTATTAAACCCAGATATAAACACTACAAAAACAAAAATAAATATTACTTATTTTGATGGTGAGACAATTGTTGTCATAATGCGACATTCAAACATGGTTGACCATGGTTTGCTATGATTGACCATGATTGATATTCTTGCCCCAAAGGAATAATAAAAGAAAGGGATTAATACTAAAATCCCAAAAGGGAATAATGTTAAACCCATGGGACAAATATTGTAACCCAACATTGGTAAAACAAAATAAAAATACTACGAACATTAAAATAAACATAGTTTATTTTGATGGTGACACAATCCTTGTCAAAATGTGACATTAAAAAATGGTTGACCATGTTTGTCTACGATTCATGTTATAAACCTAAGGGAATAAAAAACTGAAGGGATTGATATTATAATGATGGAGGAGCATCAAGACCATTTTCATTTGTAAATATCTGATAAAAGGGGGCTGTGACATTTTTAATTAAATTGTTATTTTTAATAAAATAGGAGCTAATTATGGAAAGTAAGGATTATGTAAATATTCTTTTTCTAAATAAAAGGATATGAGAGAAATAGTTAGGAGCAAAATTTGGGATAGAATTTCTATGATTTTTTAGTTAACATTAGGATAAGAGTGGAGAATAAAACATACTATCTATATCATAGATAGATAAGCTGTAATAAAGCTTTTATGTTTTAAATCGTTATGTAAAGCATGTTTTTGTATCAAATAAGGACCGAGAAAGCCTATCCTTAATTATAAATAAAGAGGCAGTAAAGCTCGCATTAAGGGGGAGTGAGTGCCAAAGTATGATTTTTGAAACTCTCCGATGTTTCTAGTTCAATGGTTATATGATAATATGTACATATTCTCTATTCTCGTTTGCTTTAATGGAATTCACATAATGAAGCGTTTATGTGTTTTATTGCCTGTGGCTCTGATTTCATCATTTTGATATCAGATCCTAGTGCAAGATAAACCTATCAGCAGATTTGTGGAATATTGGATGAACATCGATGTGTAGTAAAGTTCTCGGCATGTCTTGGTTTTTGTGAATCAATTATTGATGTTAGTTCATGAGATGGGAAGAATCTCAAGAAGCGAAAGGCGAAGATGCCTTTGCGACTGCCGAATTTGTGTTTTATGGTTATGCGTGTGATTAAAATTGTGTGATCTGTGGAGATATAGGTCGAGGTATAAAAGTTCACAAGGACATCGATAGAAAGATTGTGTTGCTAAAGGAGGCCGAGTTAGATCCTTGAATGGCCAATTTCAGTTACCCCTGCAGACCAAATTCATTATCCTTTCTGGAGGACAAGTCAGTCAATTGTTTAGGTAGATTTTCTTCTGTTGGCAGGCCGAGATCCACTGCGAGATTATTCTATTCCTGAGAGTGGGCCGAGTTCAGAAGCATAACTCCAACTTGGAGAGGACGAGTTTCTTGTGCCAAATAGTCATTCCCGAGTCACAAAAATTGTAATAGTTAGATTGTAGGGCTGAGTTGCATTATCTTCGCACAAGACCATATTTTATGAAGAAAAAGGGTTGAATCATTAGTTCAAATGGAGGCCGAAACTGTCCATGCAAGGAGAGGCCGAATTGAAATCATCATAAATTTCAAGAGAGTCAAATTTGCATCTTTAGGGAGACCAAATTTCCATGAGATGTTCAATTTATTTTGAAAGATCGAATCTCTTCTATGGCCAGGGCGAATCGTACTGAAGTCTTTGTCTAAAGGAGGTCGAATTTCTTCACTGTTTGGGCATAAATTCCTCATATATATTACGTGAAGATCGAATTTCTATGTACGAGACGAGATCTTCCCTAGGTTTTTGATTATTTAGATGGTAGGTCTCTGCTATTTATTGAAGCTGAATTGTGGAGTCCAAGTTCAATTTGCTGAGGGGGTCATATCATCTCCTTTTCCAGAACGAGATTCTATGTGAACCGAACTTAGAATATTTGAAAGTTGAATTAAAACGTTTGCAGAAGTGTGGGAATGAAGTTGAATGTAATAGGATGGAGAAGATCTCTTACGGAGAGGTATTGTTGACAAGCGATGGAGCGTTGGATAAGAATGGAATTCTGACATTTGATTTTAAAAACTGGTAAGCAGAATGGAAAGGGCGCACTTATATATATATATTTGATGTTTGGTTCAATAATGTTAAGTTGTTAAAAAAAAACAAGGTGCATTTGTTGTTGAAATTTGATTGTATGTTGGTGATGGAATTAAGCATACTAGATTTTTTTTATCTAATATATGTGGTCATTTGAATGTTAACGAAAAGGCGCATGTGTTTCCAAGCTTTGGTTGGAATTTTTTTTTTTAACCATAAATGGATGAGATAGCTTCTGCAAATGAAAAGGACTTGAAATTGCCTAGTGTGAAGTTTGTTAGGCAATTGTGATGAATCTGTAGACTGATATGCACATGAGTTTAAAGATTCTGGGTATTGTAGGGTGTAACCTGCATCAGGTAGTATCAGAGCCAGAATACTCTGTTGAAGATATATATATATATATATTTTTCTGAATGAGAATAGAAGGTTTTGTCGAAAACTAAAGTGTGTTTTTGAATGTGTGATGAATGATGGAAAGGAAGATCAGATTTTAATTCTAAGATGCAGCATACACAATTGCAAGTGAACAAGATTGCAGAAGTGGAAAGAAGACAAGATGATGCAGGATCTTAAAGGTGAGATGATTTTTTTAATCTGAAATTTATGATTTAAGTTCATGGTTGCAGAGAAAATTATGGTAGTGAACGTGGCATTCAGCTGAAGGCTGGATAGGGAAGCCAATTGCAGTGTCTTGAAGAGAAAAGTGAGTTGAAGAGATAGCCTAGAGAGAGTAGAGGAGTGCTCAAGAGGTTCCAGAGGCAGTGAACCAGTACTTACCAAAGGACTGAGTGAGGAGAGTTTGGTGAGGTAAGTTGCAGCAGGAGAGATTGCTGTTGCAGAGGCTAGTACAACTCATGGTGAGTGAGAAACTCATGGAAAAATGATCATGGAGGATCAGAGAAGAGGTTCAAAGAAATGCCACAGAGATGAGATGACTGTAGAAGTTCGAGAAAGAGAGATCACAATAATAAAGCTACAATTGCATGTACTGGAAGAATGGCTGCAAGAGCAAGAAAACCATAATAGAGGATGGATCTTTCCACTGAAGGGAAAGGCAGTGATTTGGCGACAATTGCATAGGAGGTTGAGACAAATTGTGATTGCCTTGTTGAAAAATGGGACTTAGAGTTCTTGATCCAGAGATGGAATTTGAAGATTCCACATGCAGATATGTTCAAAGGAAAATGTTGGAGGAAGCAGTCAAGACTAAAAAATCTTGTGGCTTCAAAACTGATGAGTTGTGTGTGTCTGCAAGTACAGTACAAGGAGATGAGCAAGATTTAGAGTTTGTTCAAGAAGAGTTGAGTCTGAAGACTGTTCAGATCGATGTTGAGATAGCAAGATCACAGAAGGAAATGAAGACAGAGGAAGCAGAAAATGGTAAGTACTCTGAAATAGAAAGCAGTGATACTTTTGTTGTTACAATAAAAGAGAAAATTCTTGTGATGTTGAAGAAGAGAATCAGTCTGAAGCGCAGATAAGGGAAGTAACAGCTGATACTATTGAACATTTTGTGCAAACTGAAAGTTTATGTATGAATGCAAGTGATGCTGATATGCTTCAACAATGCTACAGAGAAATTGTATTATTGCAATACTTGTTGATGAATTTAGAGTATGATAGAAAGGTTGCAGCAGATGAAAGAGTTCAGTACAGTGAACGAGAGCAGAAAGACATCTTGGAGATAGATGGTAAGAAAGAAAAACTAGCTGATAGTCTCATGGTGAATGCAAATAAGCATACTGATGTGCTGACAAAGGAGTTGGGAAGGAACTCAGAGCAGCATGCTGAAGTGTTGCCAGAGAAAGTTGCGGAGAAAACTAGTGAAGATTTGATGAGTCCTGAAGAAGGCTTGGAACTGGAGAGAGAAAACTTGGTGAGTGATTGTGATTTTGATGCTGACAATTTGATTGTGTTTACAGGTGATAAAGAGGACAGTCCATCATTTGATATTGTCTTAGAAGAAGAAGAAATTTTGCAGGTAGAAGATGAGACAATCATGTCTCCTATGAAAAAGCCTATTACCGTGGGTGACAAGAAAGAGTTGACTTGTTTGTATAGCTAAGAGAAGACTGGTGGGAAAAACTTTGGAGCTACTACAATAGTACAAGATGAAGCTACAGTATTTGTAAAACTTGATTGGATTGCGAGAATCAATCAAGATGATAATGGACAATTACTGAAGATGGTCGATAGAGAAGATGGAGATTATGCTAGAGTTAATTTGCAACATGTTGATGAAATGTTGAAATATTTGCTGGAGATAACTGAACCAGAGAAAAAAGTTGCAGATGAAATTGCAGGTGACAAGAAAAGGAATGTTGCAGAGGGACACGAAGTTTGGGAAGCCGCAACATCCATAGTGACAGCTAGAGCAACATGTGTGGCAGCTGAGGCAACACTAACAACAGCAATATCTATGGGGGCACTGAAGCCTTATGTTTTTTATTCCAGCAATTGTTTTGTGAGTACAAATCTTATTGAAGATGCTGGAGAAAATCTATTAGACAAAGAAATTGAACTGATGGGGCGGATGATGATGAAAGTATCCTGGAAGAGGCCAGCAGTGATAAAACAAAAGGAAAGCAGCAAAAGAAAGATATCAGAAGATTGTGAAAGCCTAGTCAGTGGAGCGATGCAGCATAAAGTGTGGAAACCTGGAGAAGAACATTAGAAAGAAGCAGTGGCAAGTGGAAATTTACAACACAAGATATGGGATCCATGCATACATAGATCCTAACACATGATCAAGGGATCATGATTAATTTTAAGGTTGAGTGTATGATGCAGGGGCATCAAGACCATTTTCATTTGTAAATATGTGATAAAAGGAGGGTGTGACAATTTTTAATTACATTGTTATTTCTAATTAAATAGGAGATAATTATGGAAAGAGAGGATTATGTAAATATTCTTTTTCTAAATAAAAGGATATGAGAGAAATAGTTAGGAGAAAAATTTGGGATAGAATTTCTATGATTTTTCAGTTAAAATTAGGATAAGAGTGGAGAATAAAACATACTATCTATATAATAGATAGATAAGCTATAATAAATCTTTTATGCTTTAAATCATTATGTAAAGTATGTTTTTTTTATCGGATAAGGACCGAGAAGGCCTATCCTCAATTGTAAATAAAGAGGTAGTAAAGCTTGCATTGAGGGGGAGCAAGTGCCAAAGTATGATTTTTGAAACTCTTCGGTGTTTCTAGTTCAACGGTTTTCTGATAATATGTACATATTCTCTATTCTCCTTTTCTTTAATGGAATTCACATGATGAAGCGTTTATGTTTTTTCTGCCTGCGGCTCTAATTTCATCATTTCGATATCAGATCCTAGTGCAAGATAACCCTATCAGCAGATTTGTGGAATATTGGACGAACATCCATGTGTAGTAAAGTTCTCGGCATGTCTTGGTTTTCGTGAATCAATTATTGGCGTTAGTTCATGAGATGGTAATAATCTCAAGAAGCGAAAGGCGAAGATGCCTTTGCAACTGCCGAATTTGAGTTTTATGGTTATGCGTGCAATTAAAATCGTGTGATCTGTGGAGATATAGGTCGAGCTATAAAAGTTATCAAGGACATCGATGGAAAGATTGTGTTGCTAAAGGAGGCCAAATTAGATCCTTGAAGGGCCAAGTTCTGTTACCCTAGGAGACTGAATTCATTATCCTTTCTCGAGGACAAGTCAGTCAATTGTTTAGGTAGAGTTTCTTCTGTTGGTAGGCCGAGATCCACTTAGAGATTATTCTATTCCTAAGAGGGGACCGAGTTTAGAATCATAACTCCAACTTGAAGAGGACGAGTTTCCTGTGCCAAATAGTCATTCCCGAGTCACAGAAATTGCAATAGTCATATCGTAGGGCCGAGTTGCGTTATCTTCGCACAAGACCATATTTTATGAAGAAAAAGGGTTGAATCATTAGTTTAGATGGAGGCCGAAACTGTTAATGCAAGGAGAGGCCGAATTGAAATCATCATAAATTTCAAGGGAGTCAAATTGGCATCTTTAGGGAGACGAAATTTCCATGAAATGTTCAATTTATTTTGAAAGATTGAATCTCTTCTATGGCCAGGCCGAATCGTACTGAAGTCTTTGTCTAAAGGAGGTCGAATTTCTTCACTGTTTGGGTAGAAATTCCTCATATATATTACCTGAAGATCGAATTTCTATGTACACGACGAGATCTTCCCTGGGTTTGTGATTATTTGGATGGCAGGTCTCTGCTATTTATTGAAGCTGAATTGTGGAGTCTAAGTTCAATTTGCTGAGGGGGCCGTATCATCTCCTTTGCCAGAATGAGATTATATGTGAACCGAGCTTAGAATATTTGAATGTTGAATTACAATGTTTGCAGAAGTGTGGGAATGAAGTTAAATGTAATAGGATGGAGAAGATCGCTTACGCAGAGGTATTTTTGACAAGCGATGGAGTGTTGGATAAGAATTGAATTCTGACATTTGATTTTAAAAACTAGTAAGCAGAATGGAAAGGGAGCAGTTATATATATATTTGATGTTTTGTTCAATAATGTTAAGTTGTTAAAAAAACCAAGGCGCATTTGTTGTTGAAATTTTATTGTATGTTGGTGATGGAATTGAGGAGACCAGGTTTTTTTTATCTAATATAGGTGATCATTTGAATGTTCATGAAAAGGTGCATGTGTTTCCAAGCTTTGGTTGGAATTTTTTTTTTTAACAATAAAGGAATGAGATAGCTTCCACAAATGGAAAGGATGTGAAATTTCCTAGTGTGAAGTTTGTTAGGCGGTTGTGATGTATCCGTATACTGATATACACACGAGTTTAAAGATTCTGGGTATTGCAGGGTGTAACCTGCATCATATAAACCCAAATGAATAATAAACACAAGGGATTAATACTAAAATCCCGAGGAATTATGAATCCAAGGGAATGATATTAAGCCCAAGGGACTAATATTATAAACCCAACATTCATAAACCCAAATATAAATATTACAAACACTAAAATAAACATGGTTTACTTTCTTGGTGAGACAATCTTTGTTGAAATGTGGCATTCAACCATGGGAATAATATTATAATCCCAAAATAGGTAATCCCAAATATAAATACTACAAACACTAAAATCGACATGGTTTATTTCGATACTGAGACAATTCTTGTCACAATGCGACATTCAACCATGATTGACCATGTTTAGCTATGATTGTCAATGTTTTACCATGATTGATATTATAAACCAAAGGTAATAATAAAGCCAAGGGATTGATATTATAAACCAAAATGAATAATAAATTCAAGGGATTATGAACCCAGGGAAATAATATTAAACCCAATGGACTAATATTATAAACTGAACATTTGTAAAACCAAATATAAATATTACAAAATCTGAAATAAACATGATTTATTTCATGGCGAGACAATCCCTGTCACAAGGGACAAATATTATAAACATTAAAATAAACATGATCAACCATCATTGATTTTTATATTGTGACAAGCCTTATCATAATTCCATGTTGGACCATGGTCGACATCATAATAAACCATGTTGAACTCGAGAATAATAAAATCAAGCGATTGATATTATAAACCCAAGGGATTGATATTACAAACCAAAATGAATAATAAACCCAAGGCATTAATACTAAAGCCCAAGGGATTATGAAGCAATGGAATAATATTAAACCCAAGGGACTAATATTAACCCCAAGGGACTAATATTATAAACCCAACATTCATAAAACCAAATATAAACATTACAAAGTCTAAAATAAACATGATTTATTTTCATGGTGAGATAATCCTTGTCACAATGTGACATTCAACCATGGTTGACCATGGTTGATATTATAAACCTAAGGGAATAATAAACCCGAAGGATTGAGCTTAAAACCCAAATGAATAGTAAACTCCAAGGGACTAATATTATAGACCCAACATTCATAAACCAAAATATAAATATTACAAACTCTAAAATAAACATAGTTTATTTTCATCGTGAGACAATATTTCTCAAAATGTGAGACTCAACCATGGCACTAATATTATAAAACCAACATTGATAAACTGGAATATGAATACTACAAATACTAAAATAAACATGAATTATTTTGATGGTGAGACAATCCTTGTCACAATGCGACATTCAACCATTCTTGACCATGACTAATATTATAAACATAAGGGAATAATAAAATTGAGGGATTGATATTATAAACCCAAATGAATAATAAACCCAAAGGGTTAATATTAAAACCCCAAGTGATTGTGAACCCAAGGGAATAATATTAGACCCAAGGGACTACTATTGTAAACCCAACATTCGTAAACCCAAGTATAGATATTACAAAGAATAAAATAAACATGATTTATTTTCATGGTGAGACAATCCTTGTCACAATGTGACATTCAGCCATGGTTGACCATTGTTAGCTATGATTGACAATAGTTTACCATGATTTACATCATAAACCTAAGGGAATAATAAACTGAAGGGATTGATATTATAAACCCTATTTAATAATAAACCCAAAGGATTAATACTAAAAACCCAAGGGATTATGAACCGAAGGGACTAATATTAAACCCATGGGACTAATCTTATAAACCCAACATTGATAAACCCAAATATAAATACTACAAAGACTAAAATAAACATGGTTTATTTTGATGGTGAGACAATTCTTGTCACAATCCAACATTCAAATATGGTTGACCATAGTTGGCTATGATTGAAAATGGTTGACCATGATTGATATTATAAACCTAAGGGAATAATAAACCCAAGTGAATAATATTAAGCCCAGGGGACTAATGTTATAAACCCAACATTTGTAAACCCAAATATAAATATTACAAAGACTAAAATAAACATGATTTATTCATGTTGAGACAATTCTTGTGACAATGTGACATTCAACCATGGTTGACCATGGTTGATATTATAAACCTGAGGGAATAATAAACCCAAGGGATTGATATTATAAACCCAAATGAATAATAAACCCAAGGGATTAATACTAAAACCCCAAGGGATTATAAACCCAAGGGAATAATATTAAACCCAAGGGACTAATATTACAAACCCAACATGTGTAAACCCAAATATAAATATTACAAACACTACAATAAACATGATTTGTTTTCATGGTGAGACAATCCTTGTCACAATGTGACATTCAAGCATGATTGACCATGGTTGGTTATGATTGACAATGGTTTACCATGATCAATATTATAAACCTAAGGGATTAATAAACACAATGGATTAATATGAGAAAACCAAAGGAATAATAAAATGAAGGGATTAATACTAAAATCCCAAGGGATTATGAACCCAAGGGAATAATAGTTAACCCAATGGACTAATATTATAAACCCAACTTATATAAGCTCTAGAATAAATATTATAAACATTAAAATAAACATGATCGACCATCATTGATTTTTATATTGAGACAATCCTTATCACAGTTCCATGTTGGACCATGGTCAACATCATAATACACCATGTTTGACTCGAGAATAGTAAACCCAAGCGATTGATATTATAAACCCAAGTCATCAATACTAAAACCCCAAGGGATTATGAAAGAAAGGGAATACTATTAAACAAGATGGACTAATAAGATAAACCCAAGGGAATAATAAACCCAAGGGATTGATATAATAAACCCAAAGAAATAATAAACCCAAGGGATTAATATTTTTTTCATGGTGAGACAATCCTTATCAAATATGAGATTCAAGCATGATTGACCATGGTTGGATATGATTGAAAATGGTTTACCATGATTGATATTATAAACCTAAGGGAATAATAAACCCAAGGGATTAATATGAGAAAGCCAAAGGAATAATAAAATGAACCGATTAATATTAAAACCCCAAGGGATTATGAACCTCAGGGAATAATATTAAATCCAAGGGACTAATATTATAATATTAACATATATAAACCCTAAGAAAAATATTATAAACATTAAAATAAACATGATTGTCCATCATTGATTTTCATATTGAGACAATCCTTATCACAATTCCTTGTTCGACCATAGTTGACATTATAATAAACCATAGTTGACTCGGGAATAATAAACCCAAGTGATTGATATTATAAACCCAAGGGATTGATACTAAAACCCCAAGGAACTGTGGACCTAAGGGAATATTATTAAACGAAAGGGACTAATAATATAAACCCAAGGGAATAATAAACCCAAGGGATTGATATAATAAACCCAAAGGAAAAATAAATGCAAGTGAATAACACTAAAACCTCAAGGGATTATGAACCCAATGAACTATTAATATTAGAAATTTGAAGAATGATGGAACCCAATAATTTGATATTATAAACATAAGGAATTAATAAACCCAAGGGACAAGATATTAGAAACCAAAGGGATAAAATTTGGCAAGGGATCAATATTAAAAACATAAGGGATTAATAGGAATTATTTGTTTTAACTCAACAGATTGATCAACCCACGTGAGTATGAATATTATAAATCTAAGGGATCAATAAAACCTAGGGATTCTTAATATTATGAAAGCAACAAGTTAATAAATTGAAGGGATAAACATTGTAAATGTAAGGGATTAATATTAAACCTTAGGACTATTATTTAAACCTTAATATTGGGGATTAATAAACCAAAGGGAATAAATGATTAACCAAAAGAATTATTAATATTACAAACTTAAAGAACAAATAAACCTAATCATTTAATATTAAAAACCCAAGGAAATAGTAAACCCAACCTAATCCCTAAATCCATGCCATCAATATTATAAACATAAATAATGCTATAACAAAAAACAATAATAAAAAACATAAACCAAAACCAATATAAAAACCACATTGCAAACTATAAAGCATTAAAACATGATAAATCACCATTACATTAATAATAACACATTTATATCATTACACTATAAATAATAAATAAATTTTATGCCATAAATACATTGATATCAATACATGAATGTATTAATAGTATAAATCTCAAGAATATTGATATAAACACCTAGAACATGAAATCCCAGCAATAATATTATAAATAATATAAATCCAAGGGAATAATAAACCCAAGGGATTGATATAATACCCCCAAGGGATTAATATTTTTTTCATGGTGAAACAATCTTTGTTAGAATATGACATTCAAGCACGGTTATCCATGGTTGGCTATGATTGACAATGGTTTACCATGATCGATATTATAAACCTAAGGGATTAATATGAGAAACCAAAAGGAATAATAAAACGAATGGATTAATACTAAAACCCCAAGTGACTATGAACCCAAGGGAATAATATTAAATCTAAGGGACTAAAATTATAAACCCAATGTATATAAACCATAAGAAAAATATTATAAACATTAAAATAAACATGATAGACCATCATTGGTTTCCATATTGAGACAATCCTTATCACCATGGTTGACATTATAATAAACCATGTTTGACTCGGGAATAATAAATCCAAGCGATTGATATTATAAACTCAAGGGATTAATACTAGAACCCCAAGGGATTATGAACCTAAGGGAATATTATTAGAAAAAGGGAGGAATAATATAAACCTAAGGGAATAGTAAACCCAAGGGATTGGTATAATAAACCCAAGGGATTAACACTAAAACCTCAAGGTATTATGAACCCAAGGAATTATTACTATTAAAAATTTGAAGAATGATGAAACCGAAGAATTTGATATTATAAAGCTAAGGAATTAATAAACCCAAGGGAAAAATATTAGTCACTTTTCCTTAATATTATTCCCATTGGTTCCTAATCCCTTGGGATTTCTGTATTAATCCCTTGGGTAATAAATAAACAAAAAAGACTAATATTATAAACCCAATGTGTACAAACCCTAAAATAAATATTAAAAATACTAAAATAAACATGATTGAATTAATAAAGCCCAATAATTATAAATAATTATAATATTATTATTATTATTATTATTATTATTAATATGAACATCATTAACGTTATTAGTCATTATGAGTTTATATTATATAATAAATTAATATATAACAAAAAATAATAGAATATTTGTATGTTTATATACTTAGTAATTATATATATAATTGGTTTTTAAAAATTACACATAGTAATTCACTTTACAAATTCCAATTATTATTGGATCATAGTGTATTATGAGCTATTATTATTATTATTATTATTATTTGATATTATTGTTATAGTAATATAATCATAATCATAATATATTATTATTATAATAATAATAAAATAATATAATAGTAATTATTATTATTAATATAATAGCTATTACATCATTAAAGAGTTGAGACTTCTGTGATCCATATCCTCTTTGTGAAAATAATTTCGGCAAATTCACATAAAAAATAATTTATCGATGCGTTTCGAACCAACCAGTGTGGTTCATCGCCAGGACAAGCTGAAGATCAAATCTAAGTGATAAGTTAAATAGGGAATGCACGTCATTCCAATAGCTTACTTGACTGGGTAATGGATAAAAAATACTTCTAACGGCTAGATTTGACAAGGCCCAGGGGGGAGGGACAAGCTTGACCGCTTCCCCTGGGCCTTGGTCAAATCTAGTCGTTAGAAGTCTTTTTTTTTCTATTTCCTGGTCAAATATAGCTGTTGGAATGACCTGCATTCCCTATTTAACATATCACTCAGATTTGATCTTTAGCTTGTCATCACGATGAACCACACTAGTTGGTTCGAAATAGATTGACGAATGATTTTTTATGTGATTTTGCCAAGATTATTTTCACAAACAAGCTACTACATCATCATTATTATGATAATATATTATAATAATATTAATTATATTACTACTTATAATAATAATTATATTGGTATATTATTATAATAATATAATAATAAATATATTTTCCTTATATTAAATAATATAATATATTGTTATTATTATTTTATAATTTTATATTATATATAAATATATAATAATTACAATAATATATTATATTTTTTAAAATATAATGATAATCTAACATTATTATGAGTTATTCTTATTATTAATTAATATTACCAGATTTATATTATTATTAAATACTAATATAATATTCATAAAATATATATAAATAATTTGGTTGTTAATGTTTATATAGTTATTAAAAATCTTAATTAGTTGATGTTTAAAAAATACCCATAATAATTATTAATGTAGTTGATATAAGCCTATCATTATCTATCAACCACATTGGAAAATGTTGTTCTATATATGTTTCATATAAGCTTATCGTAATTTATCATCTACATTGGTAATTTTGGTTGTGCTAGTTACGCCTATAGGAGTCCCTCCTATTGAAGTTGGGCTTCATATAAGCTTATCGTAGTTTATCATCTACATTGGTAATTTTAGTTGTGCTAGTTATGCCTATAGGAGTCCCTCCTATTGAAGTTGGGCGCTTTAATGATTTTACTAATAAATAAAATTGATATATGCCAGTATATTCTCGTGGTTGTGAGAATATTAATGCATTGAATTCATGCCACCAATTTCCCTACATATCTAGATCCCATGATTAAACCTTGTTTAAATTAATTTTTTACAACGCTCCATTCAAAGTTTATCATGACATTGTTAATTGACACTTATCAATGTAACACAAACCTTACATATACATTTGGGATAGTAGTGCAAAGGTGTATTTCGATGATCATCCATTTCAAATTATTGGTAACGTGTCCAATTCTAAATAACAGATATTGGTAGGTTAAAAGCTAATTAAACCTTAACTGTAATTAGAATAATATATTGAACAAATTTGTTATCCCAAACAAAAATAAAACTAATTATATCTTAATTTTGGACATACTCTAAATCATATCAACATTTTGAAAAAAAACTAACAATGTAAATAATTTATAAAATCTTTTGACCTAAAAGATGATCCAATTAACTTTTTATTAGCTTTTTATTATGATTATCCATAAACATCTCATGACTACCTCACTTATTTTATATATCTATCATTCTACCCTATGTTAATTTCATTTTTTAAGTTACATATCATTTATATTTTAGGTTAGTGAAATATAAAATATTTTAAAAAATCATTATTTCATAATTTAATAATTATAATTTATAATTAATCTAGTTAATACTAGAGTGCTTTAATATGGATATATTCATCTAATAAGAATTTGTTCCTTTTGTATTTATTTTTAAATTGGAAAAATGGACATGAAACACATTTATGACTATTTTTAGGTCTGGGTGTTGTTGGTAAGGTTATTTCTGCCTTTAAACTCATTACAACTTAAATTTGAACATACTCTAAATCATATCAATATTTTGAAAAAAAAATAAATACAAATAATTTATAAAATATTTTAACCTAAATGATGATCCAATTAACTTTTTATTAGCTTTTTGTTATGATTATCCACAAACATCTCATGATTTCCTGGTTCTTTATATATTTATCATGCTACCCTATGTTAATTTCATTCTTAAGTTACGTATGAGTATATTAGATTAAGTGAATATAAAATATTAAGAAAAAACTCAACTATTAATAATTATATATTTATAATTATATTAATCCGGTTATAATTGGAGTCCTTAATATAGAATTTCATCTATTAAGAATAAGTTCTTTTTATATTTAATTTTAATTTTAATTTTAAATTGGAAAATGGATATGAAACACATTTATGACTATTTTTATGTCCGGTTACTATTGGATAAGTTATTTTGGGTCTTAAACTAATTACACATTAATTTTGGATCATACTCTAATCATACTCAACATTTTGATAAAAAAAATCTAATATAAATTTATAAAATCTTTGACCTAAAAATGAATTGCAATTAACTTCTTATTAGCTTTTAAATTAGAATATCCACAAACATCCTTTCCCAAAAAAAAATTTTCCTAAGTTTCTTTTATATATTTATGGAATTCTACCCTATGTTAATTTCATTTTTAAGTTACAATATAATTTATATTTTAGGTTAGTGAAATATAAAATATAAAAAATCACCATATTTAATATTTTAAATTATAATTTATATTAATCCGGTTAATACTGGAGTCCTTTAATGCGAATATGTTCATCTAATAAGAATCCATTCCTTTGTGTTTAATTTTAAGTTTAATTTTCAATGGGAAAAATGGATATGAAACACATTTATGGCTATTTTTATGTCTAGCTGCTGGTGGTGGTAAAGTTATTTGGGCTCTTTATGTTTGTTGACAATAACTTGACGTGTTGGATTTTAGGGCAATCTAAATTAATAATTTTAGTCTTATTTTCTAGAGGAGAGAGAGTATTAATGGATGGTCAAATAAATATGTCCAGATTAATTATAAATTATAATTTTAAATTATTAAATAGTGATTTTTTAAACCATTGGTGACCTATCCAATTCGAAATAAGAGTTGTCTATAGTTTCATTAAATTGTACATCAATTTCACCTTTTCATACTTTTAATAATAACTCCAAAAACTAGGTATCTCTATAACTCCAAAAATTAGGTGCTGATGAATTTCAACATTCATACTCTTAATAATAAGTGGGCCACTTCATCTCTCATTGTAACGTGGAGGAATAATAGAATAACTCTCCCATTCCATGTCCAATTGTAACCTTGAGGAATAATAGAATAACACCCCCACTCCATCTTTAGTGTTTAAAACTGTCATTATATATTTATTGTACTTATTATTCATTACAATTTCATCTATTATAATGAAAGGTTCCATGGATGCATACATTTCTTTCTTAGCACTTGGGTTGTTGGAATTGTTGAAGCACTGCTTGGGTTGTTGGAATTGTTTAACTATTATGTAACTATTTCTTGAAGGATTACTCTAAAGATTTGAAAGCTATTTCATAGCTTTCCTTTTCTCTACCTAGTGTTTTTTCAGGTTTGGTTCAAGATTCATTGGAGGAACCCTTCTTAGTGATTGAGTTGTTGGAATTGTTGAAAGGTTACTAGAAAGATTGGTGCAAGGATTAATGGAATGATTTGAAGGGGTTTATATGGAGTCTAGCTCTTAATAAAAGTGTACATTTTGTTACCTAAATTTCTTTTCAATGGCCACTATTAACTAAATTTCTTCTTACTCTAATGCTGTAATATTAAATGACTTTATTATTTTTGTTTAGTTCTTATTGAACCTCCGATACCAAAATAATTAATATATATATATATAGGGGTAAACCTAATGTAACAACTGGGAATCTGAGTTGATACAAAAGCCTCAAATCAAAAAGCCTCAATCAACCACGTTCCACGGTATTTCCTTATATCGACCCACGCCATTTTCGTTCTCCTGTCTATGTTTCTTTTTATCTGCCCTATCTTAATTTTCAAATCAAGGTATATTTAACATGCACTTGTAGATCATAACATTAACCATTCTGATTGTTTCTCGATGATTTCGGCTATATTCTTAGGCATCACAAGGATGTTGCGACACGGAGATTGAATTTACACTATCATATGTATGAGGTTATGATCCTATGATTGAGGTAAAAGGTGTTAGGTTTTGGTGTAACGACACGGAGATTGAATTTTCACTATCATATGTATGAGGTTATGATCCTATAATTGAGGTAAAAGGTGTTAGGTTTTGGTCTAACGGCTCCCTCCGTCCGTCGCAGAAACTCACTGCATTTGCATTTTTCACTTTTTCTCTCTCGCTCTGCCAAACCCCAGCTAAGAATCGAACGCTAATTGATTCGAAAAGGGGCTCCCAACAACCACGTAACTTCCGACTCTCTTACTGGTCTGTTCAGACACTCACTGCATTTCCGTTTTTCACGTTTTCTCTCTCTCTGCAAAACCCTAGGTAAGAATCGAACCCTAATTGCTTCGAAAAGGGGCTCCCAACAACCAGGTAACTTCCAACTCTCTTACTGGTCTGTTCTTGATATGGTTTGGGTATCGAGACCACGACTTCTTCCCAGCCAAGGTTATGAATCGATTTTGTATAACCACTACAACCTCAAGGTTCTGTACATGGCTACCATTCTTTTACGAAGCTGAGACCTTCGCCCAATTTTTTTTTTCCTTCCATACAAGTCTTTAGCTCTTAATTGATTAGAGTCCACCGTTTTTAACTCTACCGCTTTCTCAAAACTGCGTATTGGCGTTGTAGAGTGTAACAAGATTGTTTTTATTTAACATTCCCAGCAATCTAGATTCATATGTGTAACTTGTGAGTCATCGAATGAAATTTTGTTTATTGTTGTCAAAAAAAATTAAATAAGTATACTAAAAATTTAAATAAAGTTGAGCCATACAAAAATATATTTTTCAACAAATTGGATTTTTTTTTTAATTGAATGTTTTTGACTAATAAATCTATTCTAATTAAAAATTCATTACCTCTAACAAATTTAAAAAAATATATACTGAGTCTCATTTATTTATACTAATTTTAATGAATTTAATTAAACTCTGTAATAATGTTCCTAAATTATAGGTCCTGTAATAATGTTCCTACATTATAGGTACTGTTATTCTAATTTATGTATCATTCTCTTCCTTGATCACAATTTCCACGGTTTCCAAAAATAACAGTACTCGAAGAATCAATAACAAGATCTGTATATCAACTATCACCGTATTGACGATTTAGGAATATTGACGATTTAGGAACATAAACTTAATTGATAGTATAATTCCAATGTTGACATGAATTATCTCATCCTTTTTAACTAATTAGAGGAGTTTTAGTAACGGAATGCCAATTAGAATTTCAATGGGCATTACGATGCATCTATCTCAGATATTAATATATAACTAAGATATAACCGCTCGCGGATTAGGGACTCAGATGATTAAATTGATTCCACATTAATAAAAACACATAAAGTTGTTTTGCAACCTTTCCGTGATTATTTTGGGTTTTGGTTAAAAACGGGCACAGAATTACTAACAATTATAATTCCATTAACAATTATAACTCCATTATCGAGGTTTAGGTTTATAGATCTTCAGTAACATGTCTCATACGGTTACCAAAAAGTTTTTAAAACAATTTTCAATTTGAGTAGTAAATAAACGTATGTAAAATTTGGCGTATCATTTACAAATTCAAATACATTAAAAAAAAAAAAATCATCACTATGAGAAATATGTGACCTAACCCAATGTTCATCAATTTGTTTAATCGAATAACCAGAAGCTTCCAATTCAAGCTGCCCTCCACCATTATTCAAAATGTCTCGTTCTTTGTAAACGGGTTAGATTGCATGTGACAGAATGCAGCAAAGTGCTCCTTAAATGTACTGCCCTCCACCATTATTCAAAATGTCCCGTCCTTTGTAAACGGGTTAGACTGCATGCGACAGAATGCGGCAAAGTGCTCCTTAAATATAATTTTATTTGAGGTTTTTAAAATTTAAATTAATATATTTTTCCTTTCATATTATGATTTCAATTCTATATTCATATATATAATATATATGAATATATATTATATATATCGCTCCAGATTTCTTCTGTGGCATTGCTCTTCTGCGGCATCACCCAGATCGCTCTAGATCGCTCTTCTTTTCGGGTTCTCTTCTAGATCTTCGGTCTTCTGCGGACACTGAGGTTGTCTTCAACGTCGATCTTCATAACCACAGAAACCCTCGAATAGATCAGATCTACTCTTCTGCAGATCGGTTTTCCTCTTCTGCGGATCAGATCTCAGAAGTCTTCGGTGGCTCAGATCTCAGAAGTCTAGGCTCTGCGGCTCTGCGGCGGCTCTTCGTCTAGATCTGCGGTGAAACTTTCATGTATGCTTCAATCCTACGGCAAACCATATTTCCGTAGAGTCAAAGTTACTTCGCTTGATAAATATAACATTTTCTAGATGGCTCCCAGCTTCGAGAAAATAGCTCCTAGCTCTCTGTCTGCCTCGGGGCAATATTGTCAGTGAAGCCCCAGCTCCCACTTTCCAACTCAATGAGGCTTTGAAGTTCTCTGAAAGTGCCCTAGTATGCCGATTCAATGGTTTTTGACCGCAGCTGACAGCTCTCCACAGTTGGATCTCAGAGGTATGGAAGCCTCTAATTCCTCATGCAATTAATATCTACCCCTGTGCTAGGGGTTTCTTTATAGTAGATTTTGAAAACCGTGAAAACATACAATGTATTCTAGATTCTGGCCCTTGGTTTTGGGATAAATCAGGCCTATTCTTGAGGCCATGGTACCCATCATTTGATCCCTCAACAACAGTCATAACCTCAGCACCATCATTTTGGGTGAGATTGACAAACCTACCCTTGCATCTCTGGAATCTCTCTTCGCTAGAAGCCATTGGAAATGCAATTGGGAAATTTTACTGCAGGTCAGAAACAGAAGAATATGTCAGAACCACATATGCACGCATATGTGTGGAAATGGACTTCAGCGCCGGATTCCCAGCTGAAATACACCTAACAAGTAAAGACTATGTGTGGAACCAGAAACTCGATTATGAAAGTGTCCTCTTCAAATGTCGATCTTGCTTTGAGATAGGCCACCTTGCCAAAAATTGCCCAAAAGCTTCCCAGCAAAATTCTGCTAGAAAAAATCACCACAGATCTAGATGGTGGAAAGGAGCACAAAAAGAACACTACACTGTCATCCCAGAAGAATACTCCCGAGAAAACTCTGAATCACAAGCAATCGGGCAAGATAGAAACAATTTTCAAGACGCGCACGGGGAAAGCCCCGCCCAACAACAAAAAGGTGAACTTAAGAACCCCTCAAGCATCGACAATTATGAGGTTTCGAATAACACGGAAAATAAATCTTCATTTAACAGCAAAACAGATCTCCTAGACCAAACTTCTTATCAGACTATCTCCAAAAGGACGAACACAATAGATCGCGAAGCTAAGACACCAATGTCCCAAGAACCAGAAGAGATGAAGGAGATGCAAGATAAAGAAAGTTGGAAGACTGTAGAGAAGAAAAAGAAAGGTACATCACCAATATCGCCAAGAAAGACAAGGAGCCAGACAATTAGAAATTAAGAAGGTATAGGTCCGATAGACCAATTTGGTCTCAGTGGACGTTAACCACCATCATCATCATCATCATCATATAGGTTATATATTTCTATAAATAATATAAACCATATATAAATTATATTTATTAATTAATTTTCATTTTTTTAATATTTTAATATTAATTATAATATAATTGGATGATCAATAATAGGGGTGTTAGAAGAGTGAAATTTTTTCTCATCAGTTTAGGTCCTGTCTAATACATTCACCAAGAAGTTTTTAAAACAATTTTCAATTTGAATCGTAAATAAACGTGTGTAAAATTTTGGCTTATCACTTGCAAATTAAAATACATAAAAAAAAATCATTACTATGAGAAAAGATGTGACCTAACCCAATATTCATCAATTTGTTTAACTGTATAACCAGATGAACCCAATATTCATCAATTTGTTTAACTGTATAACCAGATGTTTCCAATTCAAGTTGCCCTTCACCATTATCCAAAATGTCTAGTTCCTTGTAAACTAGTCAGATTGCATGCGACAGAATGCAGCAAAGTGTTCCTTAAATCGAATTTTATTTAGGATTTTTAAAATTCAAATTAACATGTTTTCAAGGTTCTATAGTTTAAAAGATTAATACCTTTGTTTCTTAATTATTAGGGATCATAATTTAGTATATATCATTAAATAATATAATCTATATTATAAGCTATTATAAAAATTATGTTATCTAATTTAGTTTTTATTTTTAATATTTATTAATATTTTTTATATTAATTATAATTGGATGATCAATATTATTAGATAATTGTATGTTTCAATTGGGATGTTAGAAGAGTGAAAATTTTTCTCATCAAAACATAATTTGGTAATAGGAAGAGTGAGAGGTTAATGGGGAAGACTCATGAAGTCATTTTGGATAAATATTACTATCTCCTATCTATATTTCAATGCACTAATGAGTGAGGATTATAATTGACTTCAGGAAATTTTTGTATTATTTTTGTAGTTGAAGTGAATTTGGTTATTGTGTTTCATTAGCAAAAGGTAAATTGGTACATAGATTTATAGATGCATATACCATTCAAATTTTAAACAAATAACTTTTCAACTCTACAATCTAATAGAGAACATTTTATTTTTAAATATTCTTTTTTTCTTTGGTAAGTAAGAACCCACTGGATGTGAATCAGTGACTTAACAATGCACCCATTCATCGTCAATCCAAAGCACAGAACGATTATTAATATTCTTCAATATCCAATTGAAATTCAATCCAATTGTGCATTTAAATTTTTCCTAAAATATCTACTAAAAAAACAATATATTGTTTTATTAATAAGTAAGTAAGATGATTTTAGATTAATTTTAAATATGAAAAACTCTAATATGTAACAATATGTTGTTTTAGAAATTTAATAATATAATTTTAACTTT
>APFE031456760.1:2722-20363 GCA_000404065.3 Pinus taeda
TTATGTAATGTAAAGGAGGTTGCCCCCTCGAAGAGGCTGAATTCTAAGGCGTTGATCTATCTTTTCTATCTTTTCTTGAGCTGGTTTCATAACACTAGTTTTTGTTTGAAGCAACATTTACTTTTTGTGCACTGCAAGCTACAACAATAACATAGATTTAATAAAAAAAAATAACAACTAAACCAAGGTTAGTGATCAATTCGTGTATCCTGAGCGTGACATGCCTTGCTTATGTCAAATCCTTTGCACTCTGTTAACCATGTTACTTGGGATGAAGCCATAACTAACTGCAATAGCCAAAAACAAGAAATAAGGAGAATGCTAGACTAAGGCCCCTCTCACACCAAATTCCTACATTTAAAGTGATTTGATGAGGGTAGGTGCATTAGTTACTAAGGTCATTGTGAATTCCATGCAAAGGTGTGAAGAGGAAAGGTGGAGAGCTTGACTCTCATCCCCATGCCCACCTTCCCTTTCACCGTTTTTATTTTGCGCATGCGAATTATTTGAACTTTCACACATAATAACATTAATGCCACCCCATTGGGGATCGATCACTAAATGTTAATAACATATGGAAGTATCAACTTAATTAATAAGTTAAGTATCATTGATACTTTCATACATTATCAATCACTCAATGTTAATAACATATGAAAGTATCAAATTAATTAATCACCACTTCAAAGATCGTGTTTTGTCTCTATTATAACATTTTGTACATGTAACCTTTTTAATTTGAAACCAATGTGACATGTTTTTCTTCAAAATAGTACTTTGTTTATTTCATCTTATCTTTTCACAACATTACATATTAGAAAATGAAAAACACATATTATGAACTTTCGTAACCATGTGATAACAAACGGTATTGATAGATTTTGTTCGTAAGATTGAATTTTTTTATTATTTAAAAAGAGTTTGAATACATAAATGGATTCAATATCATGGAAATCTATTTGGGAATTTGGATAATGAAAATTACAGAGCTTAAACTTACCATTCCAACAAATCCTTGCCAAAATTCAAGCATAATCCACCGAACATTGTGTCCATAAAAACTCAAAAACATCAATTATTAGACTATGCTTTCAAAAGCATGGTTATATTATTAAGTCATAAGTTACCCTCTCTCTAGCTTCTATTTTCGATTGTTTTTCAATATGTTCACAACCTTCCTCCATATCATATTTGCAATATTTGTCTCATTGTATAGGATCACTTCTCTACTTTTAACCATCATTTAAGGAACAATATGCAGATTCGACATAATATGGCACATCCATGAAAATGAAATCAATGACCTGTTGGATTGACTGTTGCTACCATTCCTCTACATTAGCATGAAAAGTCATTACTATGTCATATGAAAAGCACCCAATTGGAAACTCTACATTATCCATTTTTGGGAAGGATGAAAATCATGACCTCACATCTTGGTTGAGCTACCAACTAAACACTAGGAAAATTTTGAGTCCTAAAATGAGCCTCATAAGGAAAACAATAAAATAATAGTAAAATTATTAAAATAAAAATTTTTAAAATTTTAAAGGAAAATTATTATATATATATATACAAGTGTGGGAACTCATTAGATGTAGAATTAGATTATGTATCCAATGAATACCCACTTTGCATAATTTTGGATAGATTGACACCAAGAAAAATTGAAAATAAATGAAGAAAATATGTTTTATGAAATCAATATATTTTTGTCATCTATTTTTAATTTTTCTTGGTGTGAATATACCTAAAACTATATGCAAAGTGGGTATGAATTTTGATGCAAAATATAATTATATATGCAAAAAGTTCTTGCACTTGATATTTGAGGAAACCTATATGGAGATAAGTCAAAAATGTGATTTAAAAAAAAAGAAAAAAAAAATAGTTTTTTCCTTTCTGAGCAACAATATTTATTGCTGGCAATGACATCATCATCTTGTATCTTATTATTTATTTTTAAGTTGTTTTTTTAATACATTTTTCATTTTGAGTCCCATTATTTACCTCAATGTTCTCCTAAAAGGCCATACATTGTGTATAAAAACCACACAATTTATCACAATTAATATTCCTACACCTCTATTTCTATCAAATTCAATTCAACCCATCATATATCTTGCAAACTAAAACACCATCCATATGCAAGAATTGTGTGAGATATCAGTTTAGAGATACATATGTTCTCATCTATGGTTGTATTGTTTGAAGCAAAATTTCCTTAACATGGTCAAATATTATTTCAATGTCTATATTATGCATCTTCCTTCCTAGACATGGAAAAGGCCACCAAACATCACTCTATGGATGTTGACAACTTGCATGTTATAGGTTGTTGGAGCGAGTTCAAAGGTTGATTTCTTTGCCTTGTTTTTTTTCTTTTTTACTTGAATGAAGACCTTGCTCCTCACATTTTTAGGTATATGAAATTTATTGTGTTGGCACTTTTAATATTGTTTTTGTTATGTTTGTATATGGTTTATATTGAGAAAAATTTTGAGGTTTTTACCAAATTATGGTGACTCAGAAAAAAGATAACATCTTCCCCAATTTAGAATATTTTGAAGTGTGTTTATTGGAAGACTCCTATTCAATCTCAACAAATTGTGGCTTTCCAACATTATATTGATTTCTAAAAATGGCTTAAAAGACTTTGGGTGACTACCTTTCTGAATTCATCTCATTGCTCGTAAATACTTATATAGCTTCTTGAGCCAAAAATCAAGTGGTATGTTGTAACAAAAAAAAACATCCACATTAATAATAACCTCAAATTTGTGGAACTTCATGTACCACTCTAAAAATGAATCTAAATTTTCAAAGAGAAAAAAACATTAGTGGCTTGGAATTTTAATTCAATTAAACTATTTTGTTACATTTCATTGTACATAAATAAATTTAGAGTTTCATGCACTTTTACATTGTTTCATTATAAGGTGTTTTCCTCTAGGTAAATCATCCTCCATTCTCCAAAATAATTGGACAACGATCAATTTACTTGCTAGTGGCTAATCATATCCATCACTACTAAATATCATTCAAATCAATCACTATGGATTATATGTGATTCCCCTACATTATATACCTCTCTTTATTGTCCCTCTCTCCATTGTTCATATGTCTGTATGAAAATATTATTTCCACGACAATCACAACCATCAACATTGATGTTGTCTAATTTAGGATTTGGTTTCATGTGGGAAGAATGTGAAAAGAGGCTATTGTTTATATTAACTCACCTTTGAGGTTGTTAATACCACTAAGCACTAGAGATCCACCTCACTTCCCTTGACTTAGTGGATGATATTCTACACCATTTGGTTCAACGTGTATTTATTAGTTGGCCCCATCAATAGGTATCTATGTTTAATATGCATGAAACATTGATTTAAATTATCCTCGTTTTTCAATCATGCATAATCTCCCTCTATTCCCACCTATCGAAATTAATAAGTGCAAATGAAGAACCATTAATGATAAAAATATAGGTATACACCAAATTTCCATCAACAAGTTTTGCACCATAGAATTCACATATTAAAATCCAATCATACTCTTCATGAAAATGATTGATGCTTCCTAAACTTTAAACTCATTTTTCTATATGGATTCATATGCTCTGAGCTCAATGATTAAATTTATTACAAGGTTTTATTGTTTGTGTCTTCCTCCATATGAAAACATGTTAACATAGCCATTGATCCTTCAACCTTCACTTATTATATTGAGAGTCGCCCACTTATATTTTCATGTACTAACATGAAATATCTATATGCAAAGAACATGATATGGAAACTAGGATTTTAATGAAAAAAAACATCAAGGACATCTTACTAACCATTTTTTATGCCCAAGACTAAATCTCATCTTTGAGTGTTTGGTGGAAAACATTTAAAATCTAGTCTAATGTGAACATAAATGCTATTCTAGGCTTGGAAGAGAATTATACTTATTCCTATGGAAAATTATTCAATCACCTCAAATTATAGTAGATGAATAAAAAAAATCGCAACCCTATAGCACCCACTTCCCATAGATGCTAGAAAATGTTTTCTACCTTCTCATTACTTCAAAGAATATCATGGTGCAAATTTTTTTTGAAGTGATATGTGGATTTGATTACTTCATATTCCTTTCTAATTTAGGGCATATATTTTCCTATACCTAGGTTGTGAATAATACTCATCAATGGTTGGATATTTTCTTGTATCCTTTCACATTTCATTTTTACATGAGTAGAACCTAGGCTTTCAAATTTCCCAATGGAAATTTAGGAATTGAGTGAATAGATGGGATAATCAATTTTGATTAGCCATGCACTGGAAAAGCTAGTTTGTATCCTCTTGTGAATTTTTAGTATGTGAGTAATGATGCCAATCTCTAAGTAAGCTTCGATATTTGTGCAAAAGAATCAATGAAACTAGTAGAAATAGATACTACACAAGACAAGTCACGAATAATGTCAAGGTATCTTTTCTTAACTCAAATTCCATTTAGAAAAAGTTAGAGTATATTCCATATTTACTGTATGCATACCCATTTCCTTACAAATTATCTTCAATTATTGCAATAAATATCTCAAAATTATTATAAAGATGTATTTTCACACCAATTTAATCTCTAACATAATTTTAAAATAAATCATTTCAACTTATCCATTTATAACAATGTACCTTTTACAAATTCAAAGGAAATCATTTTATCACCTAACATTTGTGTTAAGACATTAGTCATGGAAAATTTGTTGATGAACACACACTTAACTTCTATTTTGTTATTTTTGTATTCAATAACATCTAAACACCAACCTCAGAATGTATGTATAAATTTTTGCAACTAGTCATAAATAATAATATTGTCCCATCCCAATTTAATTGCAAGCATGAAGGTGATCAAGAATCTTAGAACATGATGCAAAATTGAGACCAATACTCTTTAGATAAGTGTAAATGAATTTTGATACAAGACCCTAATAACAAATTCTCTTGCATAAAATATAACAATTTGTTATTATAAAGAAACATTCTATGAAAAAAATTATTGTTCCACAAAAAAATTATCCTTTATAAAAAATGGTGTGTCCCAAATAATATATTTTACTTTGATATAAGGATCTCTTATTTAAGATAAATATGATTCAATCTTATCACTTGTATTGCAAACCTCAAGTGATCTTCGTGCTCCTCATTTGATTTTGAGTAAATAAGAATGTCATCAAGGAACACAATTACAAGCATACCCAAGTATTCCCAAAATATTCTATCCATTAAGCACATGAAAGCAAACAATGCATTTGTCAAACCAAGTGGTACCATAAGAAACTCATAATGTACATATCTATTTCTAAAATTTCTATTACTAATTTATTTCTCTATCATCCTTACCTCATGGTAACTTTATCTCAAATTTATCTTCGAGAATATAGTTTCTTCTCTTAGATAATAAAAAAATTCATAAATACTAAGTACAAAAAAATATGCCTCATAATTCCCTTTTTTATTGTTGAAAATCAAAGCACAACCTCAATGTCCCATCCCTTTTCTTCACAAAATGTATTACTCCCAAATGAGATAAAATTGAATGTTTGTACAATTTTTAAATTAATTATTTGAACTACATCTATAAATCCTTCAATTTTTATGTACTCATTTTATATGGAATCTTAAAGACTAGAGTAGCTCCTACTATTAAATCAATAGAGAAATGGATATCTCCTTGTGTTGTTATTCCCAATATTTCCTCGAACACATTGACAACATATTACAATACTAGAATTTCCTAAAAGCTTAATATTTTATGCTTTCTTAACACTTTCACATGAGCTACATTAATTGACACCATTTTCTAAAGCATGTGTTCAAGTGAAATGATGAAACCTCCCTTATAAAATTAGACCTTTGAACGAAAATGTAAAACAACAAGGTGTGCATGTGACCAACCAATTCCAATGAAACATAGTGAGAACTAAAGTACATATGTTAGTTTGAACAAATTGATCCTATTCATATCTAATGAAAATCCCCTTACTATCCAACTAAATACTCCATGATTTATTTCTCTCAATTTCCTTCAGCTAAAACTTTTCAACCAAATTAGGATAATAATAGTTATGACTTTCTTGTGGGTCAATTAAAATGTCAATAGGTATCTTAATAATGTTACCTTCTATTAAATTTTGTATCTATAGTCAGTCTTCATAATTATTGGTTTAGGCCTTCTGTTATATGTAAGATGTTCTTCGCGTGAGCTTCAAAAGAGAGGG
Organism: Pinus taeda; assembly: GCA_000404065.3. NCBI lineage: Eukaryota > Viridiplantae > Streptophyta > Pinopsida > Pinales > Pinaceae > Pinus > Pinus taeda. The sequence goes on from APFE031456760.1 coordinate 8,988, forward strand.
AAATTGAATTTTTAAATTCAAATTATTTTTGCTTCCAAAATATAAAGTCGTCCCTTCAAGAAGTATAGGTCGTCTTGCCCCTATAGACACACCACTTAGGTTCACCCAATCACTATATATATGCCCAATCGACATCATAAACTAGAAATTTATTGTGGATCATTTATTTTTTTGATCATCCATAATAAGATGAATTATGAGTAGCTAATTTAGAGGTATCCTTATCTTTTGAACACATGGGAGCTTTTATAAAGGCATAAGACTAAATTTATGGGTAGATTGATTCTCTAAGGTAGAAGGTCAACTCCCTGAGAAACTAGACCTTACTCTCTAAGGTAAACCTTACTCTTTGTGTAAGAAATATCAATTTTAAGGCAAGAAGAAGGTTGAATTTTAAGCAAACCAAGAAAAGCATTTTGGGAAGAATTTTGACTTGTCTCGAGGGAAATTTGACCAGGTGTGATCAATACTACGTTACTAGTAAATTTGACTTTATGTTTGACTTGAAGAATTAGATTTATCTATGTTGAACAAGTAATTTATCTAAGGAAAAGGTTGTTGGGTTCCCCCCCATGTGGGCTTTCCCAAGGTAATATTAGCATGTCTCTTGTTTCGTTGTCTCTTTATGATCCTACTAACATTTTGTTTCTATTGTTGAGATATTCCATGTAATTTTTTTATGATGAATGTGAATGTAAGAAATATTAATGTGAGAAATTGTGAGAATTAATTATCATATTAGAAGATCCCATGAAAATTCAAGATGGTATCATATCTTATATTTAAGAATAATCATGGAAAAAGAAGCCCTGAACAAACTTTTGCAGCCCTAGTCCAAATTTTGTTTGTGATTCATAATATGATCTCATCAGAATCGTTTTATGGTTAAATGGAGGATGAATTACATCAGAAAGAGTCCAATATCTATTGAATGTTATCTAAAGTTTTTTTGGTCTATGGAAAGGGTCAAAACCCTAGGTTCAGAGCTGAATGGCCTTAGTCTAGACTGCATAATCGCAACAAGAAGCCTCAAGTCTAAGGAGGTTGAGAAACCTCAATTGTAGAAGGCCAAAAGGCCTCAAGTATGACCTTAGGAAGACTAATAAGGCCTTAATATAAGAAATTAAAACATGTTTTTGAGAGTTTTCTCACGCCTTAGTAAAGATTAGCAAGAATAACTAGATGAATATCAATATTTACGTAAGAACCTTTATAAGTTTAATTTGTGTTGGAAGGACGGATATCATCAATAAAATTTTCGTAATATTTGAAGGATTCCTGAAAAATTTCAACTAATGAGCCAATAATTTCATATTTTAAAAGGGGTAATGAGTTTGGTAAAAAGGGAACCAAAGTTAACTTATTATGACCACACTTCTAGGACTAAAAGATATGGCGATCAATATCTATTTCAAATATATTGAAGTACATCACTTGGTTGTAAATGTGTTATTAGTTACAAATTTGACAAACTAATTAAGGTTGTCATAGTAGAGGAGGATTATGATCAAAGCCCTAGAAAAGGCAGAGAGTCACACCCTTGTGAAAAGAAGGGTCTGAGACCTTAAATATATCAGTCATGGGATAAAAGGGAGAAAAATATTTATGAAGACTAAGGAAGATTCTATGAATTATTTTGTTATCCATCTCTCATTGGGAATTTGATGTTCAAATTTTTTAAGAAAAGTATAAAGGACTATGTGAGGGCTTGCTATATAGAAAATAGGTTATCTTACAAAAACAAAGTTGAACATTATTTCAAATCTAAGAGAAGGGTTATTGACATGTTTCTCTCTCATTTGGGATCAAATTATATTGATAAGAATGAATTAATCAATCCAAGTAATCACATACTCATGCAAATTGATTTTTTCTTGATGGAGTGAGTTCTCTTAGATACTTCTAGTCCCTAGCAATACAATTTCAAGAATAAGATTCACAAATGATATTCAATTATGCTTGTACAAGGAAATATGGTTAGATACACTTATTAGTATCTAGCATGAAAGCATCATAATTCTGATTGTGAGCAAGATTAGGATATTTAATGGAAATATATGATCTATATACATGTGTTGAACATTTTAAGTATGATATAAAGAATCTGTAAAGATGTTGCATTGTATTTTAGAATGAGTTCAGAAGCAGGAAGCTTTAAAGATACAAGTTCTTGGAGTATTGATGCCATTTGTTGTTATGGACCCTGCACTAAAAAATGCATTACATATGAAACTAATATTGATTGTTTATGGGGCATTTGAGTATGGGTCCTATTTTATGAAATATAGATTCTCATTCCTAGAGTCTATTATTTTCACCTCAAGGCAATAAGGAAAAGGATTATTGCCATTAATATGCATTTTGACAGAGCAATTTTGTTGGATATTACCTTCACTTTTGACATGGAAAGTTTACAACGAAAAAGAGGCTAATTTCCTCTTCAAGTTTGAAGACCAAAGTCTTCTTGAGAAAAATGAGCCATTTGCAGATCTGGAGATATTCTTATTATTACTACTACTATGATGAGGATATGCTACATGGGTTGAAAGGGTCGAAATCAATATTTAGTTGAGAATACATAGTTGCAAGAATTTCGCTACTAGTAATGCTTAAGCAGTAAGCAGGAATGGGGACTATATATGTTTTTAGAAATCTAGATATAGAAAAGAGAATTTTCATATGAAAAAGTCTAGTGGTCTTGCAAAAGGTGTAAAATGAGTATTGAAAAACTAGGATTTGTAAAATATTAGAATATTAGAATTCATAAATATGAAATCCCTAGGTTTTGTGGATAAAAACCTTAGAGATGGACGTAGATTAATGTTTCTATTGAAATAAGAAACCCTAGTTCATTTAAGGAAGGTAAGTAGCTAATGATGAAGACACGAATGAATAGGTTGCATAGGATGACTTCTACAAGATGGAAAGGATCAAGAGGTAGTTGAAAAATCCCTTCAATCGATTAAAATATAAGTAACTTATATCTCTCTTCCTTGATTATTGTTATTGCTTTTACCATTAATTAGTATCTTATCTTTGTATCTTATTCTTGGTTGTTTTTTTTCTTCCATGGCCTCTTAGTGAGGATTCCAGGTACATATTGAAGATTTCTAAGGATCTGACAACAAATAGAAGTAGTGGAAGAATGAAACAAAACCTATGACAAGAGGACTCTCCTAGAATTGGTGATTTATGTTGAGAGATAAGCTTAAAGGGAGCGGGAAAATCAACAAGTTTGAATTACACCTTTATTATACTGAAGGAAAGTCAGTGGTGACTTACAAATAGATCTAGAAGGTCTAGCATTTAGTAGTTGGGAGCATATAACAAGATTGGAGACTAGAGAGTTCTCCTAGAAAGAGGGAGAGGATCATGAAAATACATTTTCTCTAGTTGACAAGTACATTTCTATTAGAATTATGGTTAATTATGTTGTGTACTTACATCAGATGGATGTAGAGGTCATCTCCATGAAGAAATTGAGGTAGAAGTGTACATGGTGTTGCAGACTCTAACTAGTTTCGGTCTTCAAAATTTTCGTTTGACTCATGTCATGGTGTAATTCTCATGTATTGATCAAACGAAGAAAGAAAATGTAAAAGGAAAACCATTTATGAAGCATGGGTTTCTTGCTTATGCCATTTGGTCAATAGGTCAAGAATCCATTGTATTCTTATGGGCATTGTCATAAGTCAAGAGTCAATATAATTATGTATAAGACCCTTTGAGGAATTTGTATCTTGAAGAAAGATATTATTGTATTTTTAGAAGTATCTAGATTCTCTAGAATGAATAAGATAGCCAACCAAAATATGTTAGCCTAGAGTGGGCTTGAAGAGCCACTTAGAAGGCTATATAAAGGGAGTCGTTTTACCTCCATTTGAACACAAGAAGCTTGCATATATTGGTATCTATTTTGAAGTTGGTTAAGGGCATGCAAAGGGGTTACAAGCCTAGAAGAGTCTTGCAAAGGCGACGATCTATTCTTGAAGAATTCAAAGGTCTCTTATCTACTTGAAATAGCTCCCTTATGCAAGGTACTTATGATAACCTTAGGTCTAATTTTACAGGAAGTACAATAGTTCATTCTTTGAGAGTCTTGATGCTATTAAATCCTTTGATTGAAGAGAACCTATCTCACTGTCCTTGGAGACCTTGTGAATGAATTCTAGCTAGTTGACTTGGTTGTTGGTGGAAGCAAGGATCTTGTCTTGGTCTTGGAAGTTTCCATTGAAGTTGATTCTATTAGAAGACTTTTTTTTGCAGGCTTTCCCTTTGAAGGGGTTTTGCCTTTGTTTGGATCTTATATATTTTGTTCATGTTATCTTCATTTTCTTCCCTTTTTCCAATTATTTGATTATAAAAACATAATCATAAACAAGAAGAATAATATAATGTACAAATAACGTCAAAATATGCAAAATATGAATTAATATGTTTCCCTAATGTATTTTTCCAATGTGGTATTAGAGCTAAGGACAAGGTTATAGGAAGATACAAGATCATTATTTTCCAAGAAGTAGGGTCTGAGTTAAGATATATGAAAATATGGGTTGATTAAGGCCTAGTTCAAGCTTGTTTTTCATCACCAAATACCAAATATGAAGTTGGCACTAATAGCCTCATAATCAACACTTTGAAGCTACAGGAGTGTCAGTTGAATCCAATTGAGTGTAGATTGGAGGAAGGAATATCTCTATGGGAAGACCATAATCCTACATCACGAAGGCAAAATATCTAGAGTGACATAGAAGCACATTTCGAGGGGTCCAAAGTCTTGTACATTTTAGAGGTATCTATAAAGGCTAAAAGGCTCCCCAATTTATCTTTGTCAAAGACCTGAGAGGCCTAAATTATGTTAAATTTCCATTCTAGAAGGCCAAGCCTAAGAATCACTCTAAAGAGATCTAATATTTTTGTGCATGAGGAGAACCAATACCTAATAATGTTCTAAAAAAATTATTTCTAATGTGGGAAAATGTTATCTTGAAAGAGAAAAAGGTCGCAGTGTTTAAGTGAATGTTAGGCCTAGTTTCAAGGACTTTGCAGTGATTGTGCTATCCCTAGCCAAAGGGTTGAATTCACTTTCTAAAATTTAGAAAACTATATCTTTGAAAATGTTCCAAAGAAGAGGCCTAGTCTAGGCCATAGGTTTTATCTCCTTTGTTAACCTTACTCATCATTAGAGATTTGAAAGGCCTAAGTCCCAGAGTTACCATTATGAAGGGAAAGAAGCCTAGAAATAGCCTTACAAGTTAGGGAAGGGAATGCCTAGTAGAGTAAACTAGGGGAATCTATGTGAAAGGATTTAAAAGAGCATATACAGAGAAAACTTCAGAAGTTCTAAAATCTAAAGTTTGAAATACATACCAAACCTATTGATTAAGTCAAATATTTGAAATATTGGAGCTAGTGGAAGTATAGAATCCTAGATTGAAGAATTGTAGCAGTAAGCATCAGTTAGTCACTTTAAGAAGAGTATTTTGATTTTCCATTGCTCTTAGAAATACCATGGAAGTGAAAATGATGAAGTGTAATAGATCTGCCCTACAAATATATAACAACAAAAAATATGCCCAAGAAATTTCAAGATCGATCCAAGAATATAAATATAAATGATTCTTTATCAATATTAAAACCCTTGAGGTAGTAAAACACCATACAATCACTCATTAAGGAAGGATAACACTCCATAAGCCATATGTTTGTAAATACCATAATCCTTGACATCCCCCAATGGAGAGTCTCTAGCCCTTATATAGGCTTCATACATATAATACCATGGGTAATTACCATGGGTCTCTAATTACCATACATCTAACACAACGGGCATAACACTTTATTCCCTAACTACTTGTGGTCACATGCATAATGTGGGTTAATCACTTTATTTGTTAATTATGGACCATTTATTTATCATCCTTACATTACATTATTCCCTTGGTAACATCCCTCTATAACCCATATTATCGCCCCTAGGTATACTACATTCAACCCCCCTTAAACATGTTTCATTCCTGAAACATGAGGAACACAAATAATAAGATCTACTCAAAACAATATTCCATTGGTACCATGCACATGCATCTAGCCATCCTAAAGAACCGTGAACATTTGATCTAGTTGATGCCTAACTCACTTGAGATGGAAGTTAGTGCTGGTAGTTCCTCTAAGTTGATGTGTCATGGGTGGATCGCCGCACCTCTCTATCTGTCATCCATGGGTTGTTGTCTTTGTTGCTAATTTGTTGCCACCTTGCTCTTATTCCACTTGTAATAGATCTGACCTACAAATATATTAAAATTCTCTGATAGAATAAACCTAATAGCCAATGAACAAATAATATAGAAATGCTTCTCTTTATTAATCAAACCCTTGAGGTATGGTAACGCCATATAATTACTCCTTAAGGAAGGAGATCACTCCATAAGCCATATGCTTATAAACACAAAATAATATGTAATAGATCTGACCTGCAAAGATATGAAATGATGTCAATATACCCAATAAATGTAAATACACACAAAATATAGAAATGCTTCTTTATTGATCAAACCCCGGAGGTAGGGTAACAACATCCAATCACTCCTTAAAGAAGGAGAAAATGCCACATGCCATATGCTTGTTCATACAATATTCCTTGACATCTCTCAATGAGGAGTCTCTAGCCTCTATATAGGGTTCATACATACAATACCATGGGTCATTACCATGGTTCTCTCAATACCATTTATCTAATACAATGGGCTTATCCATTATTTTTAACTACTTGTGGTCCCTTACATGATACAGGTTAACCACATTATTTATTACTATGGCCCATCCCATTATTACATTATTCCCTTGGGTACCTCTGTTTGTACTCCATAATATCCCCCTAGGTATACTACATTCCACCCCCCTTAAACATGTTTTGTCCCTGAAACATAAGAAGAACACAAATGATAATATCTACTCAAAAGAGTAGGCCACTGGTACCATGCACATGCATCTAGCCATCAAAGGGAAAGGTGAACCCTCAATCTAGTTGGTGCCTCATTCGCTTGAGATGGAAGTTGACCCTAGTTGCTCTTCTGTGTTGATGTGTTATGGTTGAATCATCGCCCCTCTCTATCTGTCATGCGGGGGTTGTTTTCCTTGTGGCTAATTTGTGGCATCGCGTTGGTTGTTTTCTTGTGGGGTGATGTGGGTGGTGATATTCTAAAGTTTTAACCAATTGTGTATTTTTCTTTAATTCACCACCTAACGGAGCCTGATTCATATCTAGTACATGTTGTGGCGCCTGTTGTTGTTTCTTATCTTCCAATATTACTTCAACCACAGATTCCTCATCTGATGTATCAGTACCTGTAACATTTTCTGCTTCAACCTCCTTAGAGTCTACCTGTTTATTGATGGAAATATCATGTAATGTAATTTTCTTCATTTTATACCAGAGCTTCAGGAATTTCTTCTACACATTAATATTGATAGTACCAATAGATTCCATCCAAGGGTATCACAAAACAACATCCACATCAGCCATATCTGCAACATGGGAATTAGAATGAAATACATACTTATCCATAGAAATCTTCAAATATTTATAAACTTGCACCTCCTCATTATTAACCTATGTGTGCTCCATTTGTTTGGATGGGACTTGCAATCATTTAGCCAAATGAACATTAATAAAAAACTTCTTGCAACTAGGATTTATAGACATAATGATCTTCTCCTTCTGAATATATCCATGAACCTGTAATAAGAATATACCAGTATAAAATAACCCCATATGTTTCTCATTATCTTGTTTTCTAGCATGAGACCATTTGTCTAAAAGGAATTTTTCAAATTCTTCATCTGAAAGTTTGTACAACTTATTGTTTTCAAGTGATCTAAACCATATGACAGCCTCAATTTGCAAACCAAGCCATATGAAACCTTTGCAATCTTTCCCATATATGAACCTTTCACTTCTTATGAATTCTTCAATAGTGGGGCCATCATCTTTTCCTGTAAAAATAAGATCCTTTCTAGAAGCCATGAAGAGGGTTTTGAAAAAATCACTTACTTGGTGAAAATTTAAAAGGGCCACAGTTCAATCAATATTGCTCAGAATCATTATTATGATCTGTTTTCAAAAATGTAACAACCATTATGCATCTATACATGTGATATAAACTCCAATCTAGGCACTCAGTAATTTCAAATTTACGCTGCAACTATCCCACTATCACAAAAAATTTTGAAAAAAGAGTTGATTTTAAATCAGCAGTATATCCCTCATCCAAACTCTGATTTGATCGTTTTTTAAATTGGGTAATTTTTCAAGAGGATATAAAATATGCAACTAGTTTCTAAAAACTCCCCCACAAAAATGGCAAAAATTAATTGGATATCTGCCATCCATGAATTTTTGTCAAAAAAATTCTGCAACACAGTGGATTTTTAAATCAACAATATCTCCCTCATCTAGACTCTAATTTGGCTAAAAAAAAAATTGAAATGGGGTATTTTTTTGGTAAAGAATCCAGATATTTAATATTTTTCTTCAAATTTTTCACCAGAGGTTATAGATCTTATCTGAAGACTTGCTGCCCTAAAAAATTCCTGCAAAAATAAAAATAAAATAAAAAATCTCTGCTTTGCCCAAGAAACTGCTCTGATACCACTTGTAATAGATATGGCCTGCAAATATATGGAATGATGTCAATATACCCAATAACTGTAAATAAACAAAAAATATAGAAATGATTATTTATTGATCAAACCCTTGAAGTAGGGTAACACCATATAATCATTCTTTAAGGAAGGAGAACACTCCACAAGCCATATGCGTGTTCATACAATATTCCTTGACATCTCTCAATGGGGAGCCTTTAGCATCTATATAGGATTCATACATACAATACCATGGGTCATTACCATAGCTCTCTTAATACCATATATCTAATACAATGAGCTTATCACATTTTTTCTAACTACTTTTTTTCCCTTACAAGATATAGGTTAACCGCTTTATTTATTACTATGTCCCATCCCATTATTACATTATTCCCTTGGGTACCTCCCTCTGTACCCCATAATATCCCCCCTAAGTATACTACACAATACTTGACATATCTCAATGGGGAGTCTCTAGCCTATATATAGGCTTCATACATACAATACCATGGGTCTCTAAATACCATACACCTAATACCATGAGCTTATAACATTATTTTTTAACTACATGTTATCCTCTACATAATGTGAGTTAACCACTTTATTTATTAATTATGGCCCATTTGTTTATCGTCCTTACATTATTCATTACATTTATCCCTTGGATACCTCCCTTTATACCCAATATCATCCCCCTAGCTATACTACATTCCACCCCCCTTAAACATGTTTCGTTGTTGAAACATGAGAAGAACACAAATAATAAGATCTACTAAAAGAAGTAATCCACTAGTACCAAGCGTGTGCATCTAGCCATCCATTAGAAAGGTGAACACTCGATCTAGTCATTGCCTCGCTTTCTTAAGATGGAATCTGGTTCTTCCATTGCCCATGCAGAGTTATTTCATAGATAACTCATGTTGCCTCTTTATGTTTCTTCCAATTGCCCCTATTCTAGTTGCTAATCTTGCGCTATCTTATGGGTTGTTGTCTTGCTAGGTGGTACGGGTGATCACATGCCAAAGCTTTAACAGATGGCATATCTTTCTTCAATTCCCCACATGATAGAGCCTGAGTGTTATCAGGTTCATTTTTTTGTACTTTACTTTGTTGTGCATTTTCCATTATTACTTCCACCATGGGCTCCTCATCTGATGTATTAATTCCTGTAGAGTTTTCTTCTTGGGCATTCTTGGACTCAACCTGTTTACTAACGGAAATATGATGTAATGTAATTTTTTTCTTTTTATACCAGAGCTTCAAGAATTTCTTTCACACATTAATATTGATAGTACCAACGAATTCCATCCAAGGGAATCTCAAAACAACATCCCCATCAGCCATATCTGAAGCATAAAAATTAGAATGCAACATATACTTATCCATAGAAATATTCAAATATTTATAAATTTGAACATCCTCATTATCAACCTATGTATATTCAATATGTTTTGTTGGAACTTGTAATTTTTTAGCCAAATTAAAATTGATAAAATTATGCTTGCAACTAAGATTAATAGACACAATGATTTTATCTTTCTGAATACTTCCATGAACCTATAATATCGAAATATTAGTAGAAAATGAGCTTTAATGGAACTTATTTTCCTTCTTTCCTTCTTTCCTTCTTTCCTTGAAATCATTGAAAGGTCCATAAAAGCAACTTATTGGGCATTGTAACTTCTTATATGTTAGGTATTACTCAATAGTAGGGTCATCAGCTTTCCATGTACAAAATAACTGAGTAGAACCCATGAAGTATAATGAGGGTTTTAAAAAAAATTACCTACTTTCTGCAACAAATTTTAAAATGGTCACAACTCAGTGAATATGGCTTACAATACTTATTATTGCCTATTTTTAGAAATGCAATGACCCTTCTACATCTTTCTGTGTAATTGCAATTAGGATTTGGGCACTTTGGGAACTCATATATGTGTTGCAACTTTCTGAGTGTCACAAATATTTCTAAAAAGCTCTAATTTTAAATCAACTATATCTCCCTCATACAGATTCTAATTCGACTATTTTTCATTTCGAAATTGGGTGGTTTTTCAAGTTGAGCTCATATATGTAATTATTTTTCTAAATTTTTTTCACAAAAAACTACAAAAAGTTTTAAATAAGTGATATCTCCCTTATCCAAACTCTGATTTGACCTTTTTTTTAAATTTGATATTGTTTCAGAAGGAATTCAGATATTCTAATTTTTTTTACAATTTTTTCACCAAAGTCTTTATATTTGATCTACAAACTCGACGTCCAAAAAATTTTCTACAAAAAAAAAAAAAACAAATTCTTCCTACTTTGCCCAAGAAATAGCTTTGATTCCACTTGTAATAGATCTGACCAGAAAATATATAACAATGGAAAATATGTCGAATAAATACCATGATAGATTATACAACTTCATATCTTTATTAATACCAAAACCCTTGAGGTAGGGTAACACCTTACAACTACTCCTTAAGGAACGAGATCGCTCCACTCGTTGATGCCTGTCAATACAAAATAATACTCGGCATATCTCAATGGGGAGTATTTAGCCTCTATATAGGCTTCATATATACAATACCATCCATAATTACCATGGGTCTTTTTGATGGTGTTGGACCTGCCAACATGGAAATTTTAGGGGCAAATGTTCAGCCATATGCAAAATTAAGGGGTTTTAAATTTTTAGTGGGCGAATATTTTGTATCATAGTACATTTTTACAAATCGCCTCAAA
>APFE031456769.1:0-18698 GCA_000404065.3 Pinus taeda
TGCATGGACAGTTCAGTGGAGACAAGTGTTAGAGGTGAGTGAAAGGGCAAGACAACGGTCAATTGTGACTATAGTTGTGCATGTGATTTGCACAATCAGTGGGATTGAGTTGCCAATGAGGATTGTGTAGTGTTACACAAAGGAAATACGAGTTTGGTTCAGCCATGCTCATCCCTTCTCATGCAGGATTGCGCAGTGGAGGCAGGCAAGCAGCGGAGGTGATTTGAGGCAATGATTGATTCAGATCTATGATGTATTGTGTGTAATAGGTGGAGCTAGTATTGTACTGTGTATTGCTACATGATCTCAATTAATATAATATATAGATAGTTGTGGGGTTTTCAGCTTTATGCTTTCCCCGGGTACATACTGTGTTGATATGTGTGATTGATGTTTCAATGTGCACATGTGTATGTTTCTGAATACTGCTAAATTGATGATCAACATAGAGGAGGTTATGTATTATGCATGATTTCGCAAATAATGTATAATCAGGATAATCTTTGTGAATAAGTGCCATATTATTCATGAAATTTTTACAGATAGTGCCTTATTGATTTGGAAAGCCTCTAATTTGAATTCCTCCACTTTAGGAAATACTTTGAACTTTTCTATTTGTAATGACAATTGAGCGATCTGCTCATATTTCAATTTGCTCAATTGTTCATTCATTGTTTTCAATTTGTTCAATGCTTGAGATAGCTCATTCTACTTCTGCACTGCATGTTGCTCTATCCTCTGCTTCTCTTTTAGCAATTGCTCATTTAATTACTCATTTTATTGCTTCTGTGCTACTAACTCCTTCTCTAACTGCTCTATCCTCTGTTGTTTTTCCTGTACCTGTGTCTCCAGTGAGATGACTGCTTGATCCTTTTCTTTAAGAAAATTGCTGACTTCTGATGCCTTGTCCACAGTAGCTGCTGTATATGCCCCGACATACTGAGAAGCTTAGTAAGATCTTCAGAAGAGTCGACTTCCTCTTTTCACACCACATTAGTTATCTCCATCTACATAGGTAAAAGAGAAGATTGATCAAGTTTTCTCTTTTTCCTTTGCCTCTTTATTACATCCCTATGCTTAGGGCTGTAGAAGACATCTAAGGGTGGTATTTCTTCTACATGCAGAACAATCTCTTCGGAAGGGTTTTCTGGAATTATTTCAATATCTGTCTGAGTCATGGATGGGCCACTAGTTCCTTCAAATGGAACTGTATTAGTTGCTGTCTTCTATCCAATTGTTGCTTCAGGTGTATTAAACCCCTACAAACTCTCAGTATTGCTGATAATTGAGTCAAACTGTTGCCATTCCTTAAGTAGTTTGGGATCAATATTAATGTCTGAATCAATAAGTTCACTGCCCTTTTCTTGTTCTTGCCCCTATTAAGGTGTTTTTCCTTTCTCAGGAACTTTTTCCACTGCAGGGGCTTTATCAACATTTTGCTGTTCAGTTTCGCTTGAATGGACTGTCGGGGTTGTGATTAATAGGTCTAGAGGAAGAGTTTGCAATCTCTGATCTCTAAGCATATTAAACGTTTTGAGCTCTTCATCTTGATACCTCATCCTGACCAATGTTTTAACTTGAAATAATGATTCAGCTAAGGAAAATAAATCATCAAATTCATCATCCTTATGATTAAACTTAGCAAGTTTGGCTTGAGACATGACATTATAAGTAGTCTTTCTTGGATCATATGGCCTGTTAGGAATTGTCGCCAGATTTAGCATTAGGATCTTTTCTGTCTCCTTCTCTGCATGCTTATAGTCATGTAGAGTGAAAATGCCACATCGTAAAGGAAAGTTTGGCCAAATATGCTTCTTTGAATCCTTAAGGGTTCTAGATGTCCCTTCTACTGTTATTTGATAGGCCAATTCTGGAGCCAACAATTTATCAGGTACATACAAGGGAAGAACATGGGGTTTAGTAAGGCTACCAAAAAGCCTTATATACTGCTGTTAAATCAACTGCTGCTTCCAAGAATATCCTTGGAGTAGGTTTATTTAAAATAGAATAATATACAGGGAGCATAAAACCATTGCAAATTTTATACAAATGATTCTTGTAATTTGCCTTCCATAGCTGCTGGTGGTAAATATGGATTGGATTTGGGTCTTGAGGAGTCCATTTCCACCCAAGTATTGGATATTCAGAATTAAAGCAAATAGTATCCATTATATAAGCACTGTAATAGAACAAGGGAATAATCCGGGAATTTGTATTGGCATTTGCCCCGTACTCTAAAATTGTTGTGGCTAGTTTATCAGACAAGATATTAGCCCAATCCATCACATAACCGTTAATTGTTGCTTCCATTAAGGGAACCATTTCTATGGTGAACCTGGCCGAATCATGTATTCCCCATATCCTACACATCATAGCCCTCACATAACAATAAGGAGAAGCCAAGGAGTCGATAGAGTACTTACTCGATGAATCGTGTTTGTGCTTTTCAAGAAAATGTCTCCATTGCCTTATTGGGGCTGACTCTAAATCATTCCTTTACAAACGCCTCCAAGAACGCCTTGTTGTATCACTTTTTAGGTCGAGGTAAGTGGTACATTTTCATGAGATCCTCAAGCTGAAATGAACCAAATATCATCCCATCAGCTGTGCAAAAGGTTCTATCGGAGACTGGAATTTTCTCCACCACCCATCTTACTACGTCCGTATATGGAAGAATTTTAGCCGCGCTACTATTCTGTGTACATAGGAACAAGCCAATTCTTTAAGAGTTCCTTTTGATTTGTTAGTGGAGTCGGCTGTGGTTGATTCTGATAATTCCTCAAGGTCCTTGGCTTCTATTAGGTTGTAAATGCTCTCCAACTCGTGTTTCCTAGGTTGGTCCAGGATCTTTGGCTGGATGAGTTGTTGTTGTAGAAGCTGTTGCTACGGATTTCTTTGATTTCTTTCCCATTTTCTCTGGTTCTTTGGATTTAGAAGAATCCTGCGCAAACGGCTACAAACATTGATACAAAGAAAATGTTGCTACAAGCTAATAAAATTACGTTTATTGGCATAAAATACAATATAGTTAAGGATTACCACAGGTGAAATCCTTTGAAAGATTCACCGTCAAATACAATATTGAATAGCTGTTTAAATTGTCAATCGTGGTGAATATCATCATAAATGCCCATCAGATTGCCCATATGCCAAATGAGTGTTCCAAGTGTGCCTTAGATTTTAATGATCAACGATCTACAATAAATCTCTGATTGGCGATCAGGAGTGTCAAATGGAAGGCTTTTAACAGTTGCTTCAAATATTTCTGATCACCGAAAGGTGATACAAAATAATGCATGCAAACTTCCTTTAATATATTCAGTTTTCAAGATGTGCGCCTAATTAATAGATCACAGTCGGGATTTGACATGGGCATTATTGCTTTATTATGTGACTCTGCTAAGTGCCGATCACCGATTGCGATTAGCTTTATCACATCGAGAGTTTTGGTTAGGCCTCTTCAAATCGCATCGGAGTTTTGGTTAGGCCTCCTCACATATTCCTTTATTGTTGTCATAGCTGAATCATCGATAGCTGATTGCGATTAGCTTTATCGCATCGGAGGAATTGAGGGGCTTTGCTTTATTATGCGTTGGCATTTGCTTTCCCCGATCGCCGATAGTGATTACCTTTTTGGGTCGGAGGATTGGGCAATGTTGTTTTTGTGTGTTTCCTCTAATATTGCAATATGTGATCTCCGATTGCTTTATTGCAATATTAAATGTTCTTTTATTATTATAAAGGAAACACTTTATTTTTTATTTAAAAGGTTATATAAAATGATTTATTTACATTGGGGGCTTTTTAACAAGGATTTTCTTATGATGAGTTACATACCATTTTATTCACACATCTAACTAAGTTTATTTTTTAAGGGACCCATTTCACATTAAGATTTTGTATAAAATTTTTATAAAATGGGGGGTTGTTGTACAACACAACATGGAGCTACCTGTGACTTGGCCGTCTCTTTCCGCTCCTTCCCTGACGATGTCCTCCCATCTCACTGACCCTAGCCCCTCTGCATCTATACTAGCGGCCGAATCTGCTGGACTATCCTCCCTCCATCACCCTGAGGCTATTCACTACCCTCCTCGTTCCCCGCTCAGTGAAGCCCTCCCTTCACACTCCTTCCCTCCCCTGGAACAAGCACAACTGTCTGGAATCTACACTGTCATTCCCCCCCTCCCAGACGCCTACCTGCCTAAATCAGAATAGTTTCCTCCAAACCCTAACCCTAACCCTATGTCTCATCCTCCAAACCCTCGCCCTGAAGAGCACCTTGAGCAAGCGGAGATTGTGGAGACCCAGGGAAAGAAGCAAAGGTGTGTAAAGTTGAAGCCATAGGATATTTTCATTGATTGGGAAGATTTCTAGTGGCAAGACACTATGGACATGGCAGCGACGGTCCTGGTAGGTAGAGTTAGAGGAAGGACCTACTCCGCAGCTAGACTGAAGTAATGGGTAGCCAAAATATGGGGCCATCATTTGGCAGATCTACCTATTGTTCAAACTTTTGTTCACAGTTGGTTTGACCTCAGATTTACGTGAGCTGACCACACAAATTGGGTTCTATCATCCTACTAGCACATTGAACAAGCTCTGGTCATGCTAAGGAGATGGAGCCCGCTCTTCAACCCTGACAGAGAATAGCTCGGGGCAAGGCCAATCTAGGTTAGACTACTCGTTCTTCCCTTACATTTCAGGCCAAGGAAATCTTTAGAAGAATTGGCAACACCCTAGGAACTTACCTGGATTATGACAGATCCTACCTTTCCACTGGTGTCATGGCCTATGCGAGACTGTTGGTGCACCTAGATATCAGAGGAGGCTTGCAAGAAAAGGTTACCCTTCACTGGAGGAACTATGGTTGGATGCAGATCTTGTACTATGAAGGGGTTCCCTTCTACTGTAGACGATGTCATAAAGTCAGACATCTCTACAAGTATTGCCCTCTCCTCGCAAAAAAATAAATCTGGGTCCAAAGGGAAGCCCACAACTGCTGAGGGAACACAGACACGGAAGGAACAATCAAATGAAGCTGACATGATCAAAACTGAGCCGGATGAATCCAAGCCTAACCCAGAGACGACGAAGAAGTGAGGGATTGCACCCCTTCGGCCACCTTCACCACCACTGACCAGGTCCAAGGCAGCCGCTAGTGGAGCGCTCTCTTCGGGCATGTCTTGTCCTCCCTTACTCTCTGCTTCCAGTAAATTTTCATCTGCTCTGTCATCTAGTCCTCTACAATATGGGGCTATCTTTGTTTCTGCCCCCTGCACAAACCTCAAGATCAGTCCCCTCATCTCTCAGTTGGACCCCCATTCCCCCAGCACAAGAGATCCCCATCCCTGGGACTACCCCTAAACCTCATCGCTACCATCTTCACTTCCATACCTGAGCAGCTATGACGGATGCCATTTTCCTTTGCATCTCCCCATTCCCCTCTATCCTGAAGCCCACTTAGGGTAGACCATCCTCTCTGTCCAAATCTAAACAGAAGGTAGGGTTAGAGGTGGTTTCTGGGAAACATCTTTCACTAGATAGGGTCCTTAGAGCATAGAGCCCTCCTCTGGTGTTCCCCCCATGAAGGACATCTCCTTCAATTGCAGAGGGATAGCTAGTCCTAACAAAAAACTAGCGTTGAGGAGACTCCTTCGAAAGGAGCCTACTGATTTAGTTCTTCTTCAGGAAACCTTGGGTACAACAACCATCATAACACCTCTTCTGGAGTCCATGATCCCTGGTTGGAATTTCCATGCCTTGGATGTAAATGGTTGATCAGGAGGCATAGCCCTAGGCTACAACCCTCACTCTATTAAACTACTGGGAGCCTAGGGAGGCATAGGGTTCATAGGGGCTGACATCCAGTCAACAGAGCTGGGATCAGAGATTAAAGTGTTGAACATCTATGGACCCTACCACCATAAAGGGATATTCTGGGAAATGCTGCTGGGAACCAACATTTTACAGGCAGACAATCTTAACAGAGGGGGAGATCTAGATTTTTTCCTAGGTTTCTTGGAATCTTGGGGTCTTCAGGCACAGGTCGACCCCTTAGCGGGATTTTTTTGAACAACTCCTCAACTTTCATAAGCTCATTGATATTCCAGTGGCAAAACTAACCCCAACTTGGAGAAACAAATGAATTGGGGAGGCCAGTCTTGCAAGGAGACTAGATCGTTTCCTCATTAAGGAACATTTATTGGAGCAAGGGTACACTTATCGCCAATGGGTGGGATCTAGGGGGCTCTCAAACCATTTGCCTATTCATCTGGAAATATGTGGCACCATCAACAAACCTAGAGCCCCGTTGAAATTCAACTCCTCATGGTTGGATGACATCTCTTACACCAGTCTTGTGACAGACTTTTGGAAGACCCACCCTCTGGATAGGAACAAACACATCACTGAAGGATTCATGGCCAAACTAAAGGAATTAAAGAAAATTTCCAAGATCTGGGCTCACAATAAGATATGTGAAGAAGAACATTGGGTGATCGAAATTGAGAATGGAATAGCCATCCTTGAGGAAAATAGCAAAGGCACCTTCCTTTCGCTCGAGCTCAGGGACAAGATTGTGGAGCAAACAACTCTAAGAGGGAAAATTCTCAAGGACAAAGAGGAAACGTTGCGGCTGAGAAGTCAGGCTATTTGGCTGAGAGAAGGGGATGAAAATACAAAGTTTTACCATAAATTCGCAAATGGAAGAAGGGCTTATAACACCATCTGGAACCTAACTAATGAACATGGAGCTATGGTTGACACTTTCCCCCAGCTGGCCTCATTGGCCACCTCACACTTCAAGCAAGTCTACCAGAACCCTCCTAATGCTACCCTGGTTGAGGTCATCAGAGTAGCACAACTATTTCCTCGTTTTACTGATATGGAGGAAGCTGAGCATCTCAATAGAGAATTTACCATGGGGGACCTTGAGGCCACTCTAAAATGGTTCAAAATGGATAAAAGCCTGAGCCCAGATGGGTGGACAGTCGAATTCTACCTGGCATTATTTGAGGTTCTAAGCAATGACGTACTCAAGGTCATAGAGGAATGTAGGATATCTGGGAGAATGCATGGGGCCATTAACACCACATTTATAGCTCTCATTCCCAAGACTGACAACCCCTCATCTTATAATGACTTCCGTCCTATCTCCCTTTGTAACTGTATTTATAAAATCATTTCCAAAATCGTAGCCAATTGAATCCACCCCATCCTATCCGCCCACATTTCCCCTGAACAATTTGCTTTCCTAAAAGATAGACAGATTCACGAAGCTATCAGATCAGCTTAGGAGCTAATGCACTCAATACAATACAAAAAGATCAAAGGCATGATTCTCAAAGCCGAACTCTCCAAAGCCTTCGACAGAGTAAGCTAGTTATATCTTAGAATTCTCCTTACCCATCTAGGATTTCCTGTTGGATTTATAAAATGGATTATTTGTTGTATCACCAATGTATCCTTAAGTGTACTGGTCAATGGGGCAGCCTCTCCCTTCTTTGGCTCTGAAAGAGGCCTTAGACAAGGATGCCCCCTATCGCCTTTGCTCTTTCTTCTTATTATGGAAGGCCTAAGTAGATTGATCAAGGACATGCATCACAGGGGTAGACTCTCTAGTATCAAAATAACTGAGGACTATACTATAACCCACCTTCTCTTTGTGGATGATGTTCTTGTGTTTCTAAACGGGGGAATAGGGGATCTCACTACCATCCAAAATACTATCAACCTCTTCAAAATAGCTACAGGCATGGCCATCAAAAATTCCAAATATTCTATTATTGTCTCTGAATGCTCCCCCCATGAAATAAACTTTGCATTACAAAGGTTTACTTTCACCCTAAATCACTTAGATGAGGGCCTTAGATACTTGGGATGCAGATTGAAACCGCATGGATATAAGATCACAGACTGGATATGGTTAATTACCAAGCTAGAGAAAATACTTCATATCTAGTACCACAAATATCTCTCAAGAGTCGGTCGACTGGTGCTCATCAAGCAGTTCTTGAGGCCATCTCGGTCTACTGGATGTCCCTTGTATGGATTCCTAGAGGCATCCTCAATAGAATTCAGAACCTCTGTAGCAGATTCCTTTGGAAAGGTAATCAACTTGGGAGAATATTTTCTTGGGCAAGATGGGACCTCCTATCTATACTCAAGAAGTGGGGTGGATGGGGCATAAAAAAATTGGAGGACGTTTCCACTACACTGGCGGCCAAGCTTGGGTGGCATCTTCTTACCTCCACCAGTCTTTGGACCAATATTGCTATTGTAAAATATATCACCCTGCTCAGCCCACTGGAGTGGCTAAGATAGCCTAGCTGGAACAAAACAGGGATATCTAATATATGGAAAGCAATTTTGAATGCACTTCCCCTTATACGGGATGGACTTACTTGAAGAATTTCTGATGGGGCTTCTGTCCAAATTGGCAGAGACCCTTGGATAGGATGCAGTAATGCACAACAGATCCCCCTGGACTTACTACAGATCCACTCTGAGAAAGGAATCATGCATATAAATCATGCAATAGACCTAGAGAAATCATCCTTTCTCCATCAGGCATGGAAGACAACCCACAGCCTGCTCCTCCCTCGACAATGGCATCTAGCATGACATTCCTACACTTTTGCCCACAGGAATCCTACATCAGACATAGAGAAGGGGAGGATGAGATAATATGGGCTATAGCCAAGAGTGTTCGATACTCCCCTAAAGAGGGGTACCTTCTACTGGCTAGCAATCACAAGCCACAACTCATTGAACCATGGTGGAAAGACATGTGGAAACTAAAAGCACCTCCCCACACAAGACTACTCCTATGGTCAATCCTAAAAAACAAAGTTCCGACTGGGGAAAACTTGAATAAGAGAGGTCAATATGGGCCATTCTGGTGCTTTTTGTACAAAAACAATTCTAAATCTCTGGATCATCTTTTTATGTCCTGTTCAGTCACTATCAGCCTATGGACCTCCACTCCTACCCACCTTCACCTGCCTAACATCTGGGGGGGTCTGACTACCAAGGAAACTTGGGCAAATTGGTGGGCATCTTTTACATCAGCTAAAACCAGAAACCTCCCCCTCCTCTTCTGTTGGGAAATATTGATCGCCCGAAATTGCTACATCTTCTGTGACACCGCCCCTCATTGGACTTCCATCTTAGCCAGAATTATAGCTGATTTCAACTCTCTCCCTGAGGGCTTGACCACCACACCTCCTAGGAATATCATTCTTGAATCCATAGATCATTCAAAACTCTGGGCATATTTTGATGGCTTCGCTCAAGATACAGGATGTGGTGGTGGAGCTATAGTACACATTTTGGCAAGCCACTATTATCATATTCAAATGGGACTTGGGATTGGCACCAATAAATTTGCTGAACTATCCATGGCTCACCACCTAATCAAACTTGTTATTGAGAAAGACTGTCATAATTTTCAAATATTTGGTGTCTCCAAAATTGTTTGTGACTGGATAAACAAAATCACAACCTGCCACACATACACTTTGGGACATATATTGGCAGAAATTCATAAATGCATCTCACATTTTGATAGTTTTGTTTGTCATCACATCTACAGGGAAAGAAACACCATTGCTGACCAACTTTCCAAAACGACAGTGATCAAGCCACGCAATGTCTGGTTGATACAGGAGCAGCAGGGAGTAGAACATTTCTAGTACTACCAATGGCCGTATATGGACCATGCAAACCAGGCTCAGTAGGAGCCTGAACTTATGAAAGACAAGTCTTTTAATTTGTCTATTTTGATTTATGTATATACATAATAGCTCATGTTTTTAGCAATACTCTCTGCGTAGAGTATGTTTAAATTTTGACAAATTACGGAGTACTATTTAAAGATTGTCTCCCTGTGTGGAGATGGGATCTAAATTTTTTTGAACTGGCACACAACCACACCTTATGCATATGCACTCACATCTACAGCATGTAATTTTCTTATATTAATGAAAATTACGATTTTTCCAAGGGGAAAAAATTCTTATGAATTTTTTTATTTTAGCAAATTGAGATATATGTTGAAGTATGTGTTTTTATGCTTATTATGGATTGTGCCTATCTACATTTACCAATTATTTAATTTATATGGTTGCACTAGTTCAAAAAAATGTCATATGAACATGAGTTATGATTTTTGTTCATGTGCTAATAGTAAGTCATGGTATTGTAACAAAGCCTATTTACAAATTAAGAATCTTCATGATATAGTGAGGGTCAATCTACATGGTCAAACATCATGTTATATGTTTTTCCAATGTATTTATCTTTAATTCATATATTATTATTTTTTAATTAATAATAATAATAGTAGCAATAATTTAAAATAAAGTTATAATTTAGTTAATTATTAATTTTGGTAAAGTGAGATGTATCATAAGATAAGTGTTTTGATGCCTATCGGTCATTGAGAGCCATTTAATTCATATGGTTGCACTAGTATTTATGTTGATAAGAGTGTATATTTCAGAATTGGAAAAGAAATTCTAAATTGAACAATTTAAATGCTTTCAATCTTTGTATACACTTTTAATCCTCACCATCAAATTTTGAATGCCAAAGAAAATTAAGAATAATTACTTGAATGCATCAACGTATTCATCATCTTGATGCAAATTATGAGTCCTTGTTTGTTTGGGTCCATTGGTTATTGGGGCAGGTTAAGTATCAGGAGTTGGGGTGTCGATATAGTTTGCTTCAATTCCCATGTTGTAGTGTTGTGTTTACATATTCGATTGGCTAGTATTTTTCAGAAAGCTGCCAGTCGAGATCGATCTCTATTGGGGACATATTCTTTCCGAAAATGCATAGATTATTTGGTTGTTCCTTTGCACTGTCTATGCTGCCATGAGACTGGACACCTCCTAGTTGATTATCCATGTTGTTTCCTATTTAGATACCCACTTGGAGCCACTCCCAAATAAAAAAGAGCTTTCTTGCATTAAGTCCAGGCACGTTAACATGGCTCTTCTTGATATCCAGGTCCTTAGAGAAAATACATGTCAAGATTTCATAAGGAAATATGTATCACACATTAATGAAATATGATATTACATATATACAGGGATATTGTCTCAAGGTAGAAAAACTATCTTGGACACACAATCTATTGGTTGAGAGAATATCTCAACCACACACAAAACTAGGAAGTGGTCTCTCAACCACACACCAAACTAGGGAAACCACTCCTATAGAATAGGAACATACTCTTTAAATATAAAGTCACAACTGAGACAAGTAGGAATTAATATTCCAACACACCCCCTTAATGAGTACTTGTCTCGATATCTATCTGCAAAGTCTAGTTGTGGTCTAACATAAAAGATTACCATGTCAAGATTTCATAAGGAAATCTCTATCACCCATTAATGAAATATGATATTACATATATACAGGGATATTGTCTCAAGATAGGAAAACTATCTTGGACACACAATCTGTTGGTTGAGAGAATATCTTGACCACATAGAAAGTCACAACTGAGACAAGTAGGAATTAATATTCCAACACACCCCCTTAATGAGTACTTGTCTTGATATCAATCTGCAAAGTCTAGTTGTGGTCAAACATAAAAGAATATGTTTATGTCCATATAAAGGAGCAACCATCCACTAGAATGCATGGGTTCCAACCGCTACAACCACCAGTCTTGTAGTATGTCCTTCTCATACATGGTTCTGTCAACCATTATAACTGCATACATGTACGTGTACTTGTAAATCAATTTGTTTATTGTTGGAATAACCAATTCCAACACAGACTCAAATGTGTAACAATAGTTAGCCAAACTAAATGCCACTACATGTAAATCCCCCTCCAATATCATCATCATGGGTTTTATCGGATTATCCATCACCATGCTCTGGGTTTTATCAGATCACTCTCAACCATGCCACCAAGGGCTCTTAGCCACCAAGGCTAAACTCAAACATGAAGGCTCAACACAACCATGAAGGCTCTTCAACTGCTCTGGGCCACAAAGATGCCACTAAGGCACTCCAGCCACTCTGGGCCACAAACCTGCCACTAGGGAACTCTAGCCACTAAGGCTCACCAAAGACCCGACTCAACCAGGCCAAGGGTTTTCTCGGCTAACCCTAAACCATGCCAACAGGAATATTTATCCCACTTCACTCTTACATGTGGTTTCTGGCTTACCACAAACTAACACTACAAATGCAAAGTGGTTTTCAGATTACCACGAACTGTATGGGATACACATGCCTTACAAGGCTTACAACACAACTCCAACTCTTGGAGTTACCAGGTACATATCGACCGCTACAAAACATCCTAGACTTGCTTACTAATGCATGTGACATATACTATGAGTCTACTTTATTTCAACACAATATTTTACCTTGTTTTTCCTTCTATTACTACATCACCCAAATAATATCCATTCCCATGGTCACACTTCACCAATTTATTAAAAAAAGACATATCCAAACTTGGTATCTTCATCTTGAATCTTTCCAGCTTTAATTAGCAATTGTTAGAGTGATCATTTATAACAAATATCATTTACATGTTAAGTTGATTAGGCTCAACATGTCTCAGTTATAAAACCCAAAAATAATTCAAGAAAAAATTCATTTTACCAAGCATATACTAATTCATGGCATAGTGGAAGTCCAAATAGTGAGGCAACTCTCACAAGGAGACACTGCCCACACTAACTCTTCAGTGGATTGAAACATGGCGTGTATGTTCCTCAACGATTGAAGGTGGGTTCAGTGGTACCTTATGGTTCGCAAAACTTCAAATGGATGTACCAAGTAACACAATGGATCCACGGTTCCAGCAGCTCAACGCACAAGCAGTGCACAACACGCCACAATCATCATCGGCAGATCCAGTTCACAAAGCTGAGTCATAGGCTCACTTCAAGAAAACTGGTCTCAGCGTTTAAAGATTCACGTAGGCACGAACCGTAGGCAGGCACCATTGATCCTTCTCCAAAGACACAGTCGCAGAGGAATCATTCGGCCAAATGGAAAAGGGATTATCTCCATCGATAATGTCAGGGGCTCTACAAACTAATGTTTGTTTGGCGGTTTCACAATCTTTGTGGGTGTTTGAATCCATCAAAAGTAGGGTCGAAGGATTCTCCATGGAAATTTAAATATTTGCAGCCTAACCACACCCACTATGCATAATCATGCAACATATCAAAAAATGTAGCAACGGTAGTGACTACTTATGTAGCAAGGGATGAAACTTTACTCTCCAGCTCCTCTTTCTTTTCACCCACAAGCCTATCAATAGCCTCAATAGCTGTATATATTTAAACTAAATTACAATATAAATACCTCTAGGTGAATCTCAATGAATCTCCCACCGGGTGTGCCACTTTGGTGTATCATTTTTTCACAGTAGTGATCTCCACGATGGAACGTATCCATCATTGATCACAATCGAGATGCAACACGACTCCCGCACCAAGTTGTTATCTCAATCGATCAACACACCATGTTATAAATAAAAGAATTGTAGAGGAATTGCAGTGACTCCACAACAATGATCCGACGATGCTCACACACCAACGATCCACCATATGCTTCCATGACTATCCACCACACCGCAGATGCACATGGCTTGTGCACCACCTCGATCAAGAACACAGGAGAAAGGCTCTTCTGATTTTCTATTTACTTGGATGCTAAAACATAGAAATTGCAACAAACAATCAATAGGTCTTAAAAATAGACATGCATGTCTTTCTCTGATCACCACGGAAGGCAATGCCGAGATCCACAATAGATGGACAATTATTACAACAAACACATTACACAATACTAATTTCATTTCCCTCAACCCATGATGGGCTAATCTTCCTCAACCCAAGATATACCAAGCCCACGAGGGGCCAGGCCCTCTGAGCTCCGATACCATGTCAAGATTCATAAGGAAATCTCTATCACACATTAATGAAATATGATATTACATATATACAGGGATATTGTCTCAAGATAGGAAAACTATCTTGGACACACAATATGTTAGTTGAGAGAATATCTCAACCACACACCAAACTAGGGAAACCACTCCTATAGAATAGGAATAGACTCTTTACATATAAAGTCACAACTGAGACAAGTAGGAATTAATATTCCAACAGTACACCCGATGAAGACCACCCCATTTAATGATTATTATGTCCTTAAATGTGTGGGGTTTGGAATCAGCCTCCAAACATAGATCCCTTTGACATTTGATCAAGATTCACCACCCAGATATAGTTCTTCTTCATTGAAATATGATTACCAGGGCATTAGCACGGGATGCTTTATTGAAATATGTCCCTAATGGTTGTTTGTGCGATCAATGCCTCTGAACTATCGAGAGGCATCGCTGCAATGTGGAACCCAAATTTTTTTAATATAAAAGTTTTTCATTTTGATGCAGGGATCATACAATGGTTATCAGAGAGGTGTTGTGAGGAGACTACACATTATAAATATATGTATGCTCCATATTCGGACATGAAGTGAATCTGGGGATGCGAGGCCAACAATATTTTAGATCTTGGCACTCTGATCGTAGTCAGGGATTTTAATTTCACTCTTGAAAAAGAAGAGACTTGGGGGGGGGGGGGCTAGCAATAAGGATTATCGCTTGGGGACTTTTCTAAATGATCTTTTCTCCCAAAAGGTGCTAGTGGATATTCATCTTGCTTCTCTAGGACCTACATGGAGTAATGGAAGATCTGGAAGCACAGGATATCCAAAAGGTTGGATATATTTTTTTGTGCAATTGGGATTGATAGGTTGCTTGGAGTATCTGAAAACATGGACACTTCTCTATATGATATTATCTCATTTTCTTAGTTTTTGGAATGGAAGGGAGATATTAAAGGGAGATCCCTTTCTTTCAAATTCAACCATAACTGGTTAAAGGAAATGATATGCATTGATCTTATTTGTAGCACCTGGCTCTCGTTGAATCTAGGGACCAAGGTTTCAACTATGGTATCTATTCATCATAAGCTCAAGACATTAAAGAGGGTAGTGAGGCATTGGGTAAGGGTCAATAAAAAGAAATTGATTCAAGAATTATTGGATATGCACTTGGAAATGGAGTGTTTATTTGATTTGAAAAATTCAGATCTCTTATCAACATCTAAAAAGGATAAGATTATAGCATTGGAAGGGAGAAAGAATAAGATTCTATTGGACCAAGAAGTAGATTGGCACGTAAAAAACAAGGCGTCATGGTTCGCAAAGGGTGACAAAAATACTTGCTTCTTCCATAATTAGTCATCCTATAGGAGGAAAAAGAACATTATTTGGATCATTAGAGATGATGATGAAAATTCCTTATCCACTCAAGAGGATATTGAAAAGGAGGTGGTCTGGTATTTCAGTCAACTATACAGAGCCAGAGATAGGGAGGTTACTAACAATTAGATATCTATTATAAAACTCTTCCTACAGATGATTGATGAGGAGGCGAGAGAGCTTGTGGAGCTATCAGTAACCAAAGAAGAGGTGTTGGGGGTTATGAAAATTATGGCAAAAGAAAAGAGCCCAAGACCAAACGATTGGCTCATGGAGCTCTTCTTACACTTTTAGAACATCATGATTGAGGATTTATACACAGTGGTCAAGGAATCCAGGTGTTTTTTCACAGTATCATGATCGATAGACTCAACTTTCATTTCTCTCATTTCTGAAGTTGTAAATCCTTTGCCCTTCATTGACTATTGACCTATATCCCTTTGTAATTTTGTATATAAAGTGATTTTAAAATTAATAGCTAACCATAAAAAAACTTGTGTTATCGAAGCATACAACTTCTGAACAATTTGGCTTCTTGGAATAAATACAGATCCATGGCATTGTCACTATCGCTTAAGAATGTGCATATTCTATTGAATGTAGCTAGTTTGGAGACTGTCTACTGAAGATATATCTTATCAAAGCCTATGACTGTGTGGATTGGGAGCTCCTTAGGTTGATTCTACTCAAAACTGGGTTTGGTTATCTGATGGTAAATTGGATCATGGCATATGTCTCATCAGCACGCTTGGCTATAATCATAAATGGGCTCTCGAAAAAATTCTTTTGGGTGAAAAGAGGTTTAAGACAAGGATGTGCTCTGTCTCCTCTATTGTTTCTGATTGTGATTGACAATTTTAGTAGGAGGATTTGGGAGGCAAGGTCCAGGGGGATTATTTTTCGCTGCAAGTTATCCAAATATATTACTTTGTCTCATTTAATGTTTGTTGATGATGTTCTTTTGATGGGGCAAGGGGCCATTTTGGAATGGAGGGCATTTTATCAAATCTTATTGGATTTTGGGAAGCTTCGGGTCTCATATTGAGTAAAGGAAAATCTGCTCTGTATTCATTAGACAAGGAATTGGGCTAGATTAAGGAGATTGGAAACCTCTTTGGGATTAAGTCTTACTCACTGGATTAAGGCTTTAGATACCTTGGCTTCTTCATAAAGCCAAACTGTTACAAGAACAAAGATTGGGATTCGTTGGTGTGGAAATTCAAGAAGTGACTAGGATTGTGGACAATCAAATGTTTTCCATTGAGGGGCCATCTAGTAATGATTAAAGCTATGCTATAAAACCTAGCTCTTTAGTGGATTCACATTGTCATTCTTCCAAAATCTATCCTTTGGAGAGTAAAGTCTATCATAGCCAATTTTCTATGTGCTAGTGTAGAGGATAAGAGGAAAATATACTTGTGAAATTAGAAACTCTGTCGAGACAGGTGTCATTAGGTAGTTGAGGCATTATTGATCTGGAAGGATTCAACTATGCATTGCTGATAAAGAACATGTGGAGGGCCATAAGTGGTGACACCATTTGGCACTAATTAATCATGGATAAATACTTGAAGAACCAACCTTTGGTGTCTTGGATAAGGGCAGGTGCTTCAAAGAAAAAGGAGGCGTCAATGTCCTCAAGGAGCTTAGTGAAAACAAATCCATGGTTTCTAGGTAACTTAAGATGGGTAATTGGAAATGGAGCGAGGGCAAAGATCGGTTTGGAAGCCAACAAAGCTATGCCCATAAATCATACATTGTCACTTTCCCTTTTGACTCATTTACATTGCAAAGGTTATTTCAGAATAAACGATATTTGCATGCATAGAGGCCCTGATGTATAGGTCAATTCTTGGAGAGAGGTAGGAGTCATATGTCTCTCTAATGATTTAGCTTACGAGTGGAACACATACATTCTCCTCCTTAAGATGAAAGGTATTACTTTAGCTGAGGAGGAAAATTGGTTATCATGGAATGCCAATATGGTCAAAGAAAAACTTATAGTCAAAGAAATGTACTCATTCTTATCTAAGGAGCAGTCATTGGATCCTCGGATTGGTTTGTTTCAAGTACCATGGAAGTGGGACATCCCACTAAAGTTGAAATTTTTTTGTTGGTTGGTGGTCCATGATAAAATCTCACACAGACAAATCTACTAAAGAGAGGATTTCTAGGGCTCGAAAGATGCGCTCTATGTCAGTTATATTGGCAAGAAATAAACCACCTATTTCTTAAGTGCTCTTTTATGGTTGTTGTCTAAAAGGAGGTCCTAGGTGTTCTCCATATATATGCGACGTGGGATCAACCCTCGATGGGTGCTTTCCTATCAAAGTGGCTCGTGGAGAACAAGGAATATAGATCTCTTCCTTTTTATATAATATGGGGCATTTGGAGAGCAAGAAATGCTAGGATTTTTAACCAAAAGGAGTAGGATGTGAGGGTCTCTAACATTAAGATATCTATGTTCTTTTTAGAGAAGGGCCGTGTGATAAATAAGGAACCCAAAAGAGACATTATTATGAAGGGTATATGTAACACATTCTCAGTCGGCTTATTTAATGGGGAAACATCTTTAAGGAGATGTGGAAGCGGGATGATGATTGTTGTGAGGTTTGGTGATTTATATATGTTTAAATGGTGCAAGGGAAACGACTCTAATACGAGAGCAGAGTTACTAGCATTTTGGGATATCCTCTATTTGTCGGAGTGGCTGGACATTGCCGAGAATGATGTGTTTGGAGATTCCATGGTGATTGTCAAGTGGGCAAATCAACGATCGACCTTATAGGTTCCATCCCTTTCACACTGGTTGAATAGCATCAGGTCCTTGATTTCACCTTTTGTTAGGATCTCGATCTCCCACATATTCCTGGAACAAAAGGTTGAGGCCGATAAATTGTCAAAAGAAGGGTGCACCGAGATCCCCTGTAAGATCTGTTACCAGGTCTTGTCCAATGACACTTTTCATAGGGCTAGACAAATAGAGATTTGAAAAGTCACTTAATATTAAACATATTAATATTTGTGGTTGATGAGATTTGTTATAATGGATTTTGTAATTTGTTTTAATGCTTGGATTGTAGACTCCACAGTAGATTATGAGGGGTTCTATGGACAAAAATTAGGTTTTTGGAAAAAATTAAGATGAAGATTGAGAGGAAGAAATTTGACTTAATATTTCTCATTTGATTTTTTTTTTTTTCTTTTGTTTTTGTTTTCCTTGATTTAACCCTTCTCTTCCTCTATCCCTCTCCTCTCTATCTTTCATTTATACTATTCCTTCCTTCTTTTCCTTACCTCTTCTATCATGATGATGATTCTAATTATTATATTAAAAAAATCTACCTATCAAAATGTATACTAGAGTCTCTACTTCATAATATA
>APFE031456771.1:0-18125 GCA_000404065.3 Pinus taeda
GTGAAATCTAATAAATGCAATTATACATCAGTCAGGAAGGATATAACTCAACATCAATCATTACAACAATGAGAGTGGAACCATAATGATAGTCATCTATTATTAATAATCAACAAAGGAGAATACAACCAGCGTCCCAACGTCAAGTCCTCGTTTGGCTGGGTGCTCAGCTACACAAGTCTTGCAAAGCTTGAAGGGATGAGGGGCAAGCCTCTCTCTCTTTGGTGACAAGATCTCCTCACTTAGGTTAAGCCTTATGGACACAAAGAAGGCTCTTGCAACTCTAATCTCTTGATATCTTCCTTTCAACACCAGTATCACTACCACTAGCTTGCTCAAGGCATGGAGACAAGCTTTTATAGATGAAAGAGGAAGAGATAAGATCAAACACAACAATCATGGATTTGGCTTCATCACATGGAAACTTCCATGGAAGGGTGGCAAACTACTTCCCATTCAAGGAGATTCGAAGCCAAACCATCCTCACTTAACATAGATTCATTTGGTGAATGAGTTGGAGAGAACTTTTAGAGGTTGATTGGTTAAAAACTTATCCCAAATAGGTTGGCGCGATTGCGACTCTGGGGCAGAGCGCCAATAGCGCGCCCCTTTTATAGGATTTTCCCCATTGGCGCGGGAAGAACATAGTGAAACTGCACTAATGTAACAAGGGCTATTTTTATGGGCAAACTGCAAGAGATGTCTTCAAGGCATGTGAAGCTCATATACAGAGGGGAATGATGCAAGTGGTTTCAAGTCTTGTCACTTCTCACAAGTCCCGGAATGCGTCCTCCAAGGTGCAGGAGAGGGGTAACAGGGATGGTGACAAACAGTGACAAACTACTATGTAACAGAGGCCCCCTAAAGCATGATGCCCGAGAGAGAGAGGGGCGAAATGCTTTACAAGAACATGTGTGACTGAAAACACGGCCGCCGGAGAACCTGCATAAAGAAGTACAACTGATATCTCAAGTACATGATATATGTGGTATGGGCACAACCATCCGTAACAAAGTATATAAAAACTGGATCCCAGGTATGGATGCAGCCATCCGATGAGGATCTATAAATGGACTCAGGCATGGTCACAACCATCCAAGAAATGAGTCATGTAGTGATTACAATAATCCACAGAATGCAACCCGGATCTCAATATGCACAATCCGGGGTCTTGCGCTCCAACTCGACCCGAACACAGTACAAGTTCAAGCATGTGAATACAGGAGTCAAAGTGAACATGCATGAACATCGTCTGACTACCAGTCAATGATGAAAACTTTTAACTGACACGATAGGTACCACCAATAATGATGATGGTCCTCAACGTACTATAGGTACAATCCACGGCATGTGAATCAATGAGCCAGTGTCGAACACTCGTAGAATCATCCGATCGGAGGCCAATGATGAAAACCTCACGTCAAATATGAAGAACCTGCCATTGAGGCATGCAGGCCCCAAGGTACCTGAAGGGAGTCTCTAGGTCATATTCCTGGATAATGAGCTGAAGTCGACAGGAAGTGATCTTGATCGAAGGTGGGCCATAATGTTTCCCACATCATTGACATGAGATAGAGAGGGATAACATGTTTTGTGTGAGATAATAGAGGGAGGTTGAGTATTCTGCAGAGGTCAACTTCGCTTGAACATGTCGACGGCACAACAACGGATTTGGCAGTATTTGATATCAAATGATCAGGGGTCATGACAACAAGGCAATGAGAGGATGAGTGGTCAAATAGGATAACCCAAACCCATGGAGGCAATAGTGAAACAAGATGAGATGTTCCCACCCAGACACGAATCCAGATAAGTTCCATGTTCAAGAGCGACATACTACCAATGACGATGATTACGGTTCCTTTTTTCCACCACCATTTCTGGCGAGTACCCTGGTTATTTTTGGATGGCAACCTTGATGGGGATAGCATATGCTTAAGAGGTGTCATCACGATGAAACCCGATGTCATTAAAGTTTTAACGAGTTTGACAAAGGAAAAACTCGGCGCCTTTTCATGTTTAGAGAGTTTGAAAAGACAGCAAAAATAAAACTCCAGGGGGTCCTTTTTCGTAAAGTTGTGTCTCTCGAGCCTGAAAAAGTGTAAAACCATGCTCGAAAGAACCGCCCGGCCATTACGACCAAGGAGTGCTTTTCGTATGTAGTGACACTGACTCGAAAAAGTAAAAAAGTGATCGATATCACGTCGTTTCGTTACCATTAACGAACCTGAAACGACAAAGGCCGGATGATATTTTCATTTTTTATACGGTCGGAAAGGAGTTTAAAGATGACCGCCTCTTATTTACTTTTAACGAGTCAAGAGGAACAACTCGGCAATCTTTTCATCTTTAAACGGTCAGAAAAGAGCTGAAAGAAGACCTCCATTTTTATTTTCTTTAATGAGTCAAAAAGGGAAAAAATACTCGGAAATCTTTTCATATTTTACGAGTCAGAAAAGAGCTTAAAGGTGACTCGTCCTAAAGGAGTGAGTGGTATAAAGGGTAGCAACTAGTTCCGACAATGGTGGAACTGCTCAAAACATGTGATGGCCAAGAGGTTGGCTAACAAAACCACTCTTAACTACGGTCCCTCAGGAAAGGAAAATGAGCAAGTGAAAGCATATGATCGACCAAAGAGATGGTGGTGATGGGATGAAAACAACCAAGGCTCATCTAAAAGAAATTAGCGGATAAGGACAACAATCACTAGATGTAAAATGGGTATGGGTTCATTTTTACACAAGCTTGAACCATGGAGAACTCTGCTTGGATTCGATTTCATGTTTACACAAGCTTGAAACGAAAAACTATGCTTGCTATAAGTTCGCCTGCCCCCAGCATAATGACACAAAACAAGGTACATGTCCCCCAAGCTTCATTGCATTCAACAAAGTGGATGGAATGAAGGTTCACTTTCAAGATCTTGGAAAGACTCCACTGGTATTTTACGAGATCTTAATCAAAAACTCGATTTGGAAAGGGAGTTGTTTCATTTTTTAATGAGGTTGACACAGTAAAAGAACTATCCTCATAACCCTTGTTTCATTTTAACGAGCTTGACACAAGATCAGGAACTATGCGTGAACCAGACCCAGTTTCATGTTTTAAGGAGCTTGACATAGGAAACTGAACTATGCTCCGAACAGACCTAGTTTCATTTTTTTTAAGGAGCTTGACATAGGAAAGCGAACTATGCTCCAAATAGACCCAGTTTCATTTTTTAAGGAGCTTGACATAGGAAAGAGAACTATGCTCCGAACAGACCTAGTTTCATTTTTTTAAGGAGCTTGACATAGGAAAGCGAACTATGCTCCAAACAGACCCAGTTTCATTTTTTAAGGAGCTTGACATAGGAAAGCAGACTATGCTCCACCCGAACTTCATCATAATGAACAGGAAGTTGGGGCTTCCAAGAGTGGCTCTCCCGGTCGGAGGTCAACATCTCGGAAGTCAGGACCCAATGCCCCCAGGACACTATGCATGATGGCGACATCGCTGGATATAGGTTTGGGATAGGTGGCCATGTAGTTGATTTGCGGGGGGGCAGATACAACTGGTGGATAAAACCTAGGAGGGGACGACAACTACGCAGGAGGCATCAGGTGACTAACGAATGACAATTTATCGATAGTGACCATTCTTCCATCATGTGGAAAGCAAACCACACAGAAAAGCGAAGAGACAAGGGCCCCCATAGCATAAACATAGTCGCGACGAAGGAGAAGACTGAAATCTAAAACACCTTGGGTAACCAGCACATCGATATAGACAATTGTAACTTCGAAAGTAATAGGGAACTTCAGGAGGAATCCTAGAGATGGATAGGCTCCTCCGTCGAAAGCCAACAGATTCTGTGTGACCGACCCGAGCTACGGGGAACGTAAAGCTTGCCAAGTAGTGTACGGCATAAGACTGACTGACGCGCCTTCATCCAGAACAGTGCCAGGTACTGCCTTATCACAGGCAAGTACCGTAATCTAGAAAGGCACATGGGATGGAAGGCGAAAAGCGGTCAGGTGACTCCAATCAAAGGAGATGGCCAAACTACTTGGTGGGGGAATCGTATGATCACCCCCATGCTCCATAGGAACCGAAGAGGGACTTTCCGGAGCAGATGGGATAGGAGAGTAATTTCCGGACTCAGGGGAATCTGAGGAGACGAGAAGAACATGGGAATTACGCCCTTCCAAAACAGAGCGATCGGGTCGTGAACTCGAGTCGAGACTCTTTATGATCAATAGTTGGTCTGGAACAGGCTGAGGAGAGCCAGGTTCAGGAAGAGGAGGCTGGACAAGAGAGGAATTTGAACCAATCTCGTTGTCAGCAGGGGGATAATCTGTAACTGCAGAAAGATGTTGATATCCAACGGGGAGTTGGGGTGAGGGAGCTGCGAGACTTTCCAAGACGTCAGAGGCTTTATCCATGAGTGGACAAAGGTGAGGGGGATGATTTCCTTCACAAAGTCTGCAAGGGATTCGAATCGTCCCTTTCCCTTTACTATTCCCAGCTAATAGGGTAGCATTGCTGTGAGATCCAGAGGGCGATGAGGGGTGGGCCGGATCGCGGGACCATACTTCTAAGACCCTGGGAATGCAAGGACAATCGCGAAGAAGATGGTCATCCTTGTACAATCTACAAGGAAACTTAACCTTCTGCGGAGGAGAAGGTGGCCCGACTTCAGGTGTACTCGAGGGGGTAGCTACGCTTTTAGCCTCTCCTTTGAGAGCCTTCTTCTTCTTTGTCTTCTTCTTCTTCTTCTTAGCCGCCTGGTAGAAGATGAGGACGTAGAAGTGGGCGTAGAAGGGGAGAGGTCCACCTTAGAATCAACATGAGGTTGTTCAGGTGGAGGGACTGATTGATCAGTAGGTGAGACGGCAGGGACTAGAGAGGTTGAGAACAACCAAACAGGCAACCCAATAGTTAACCCTGGGAGGGACAACATTGCCATGTAAGGAGCACCAACATTACCAAGAGGAGGGAAATGACCAGGATTCCCGTCAGGGGGGGAACTTGGGTTGGTGAACCCCGAAAAAGTTGCCATCAAGAACGAAAAAGAAACCTACTCAAGCTAATGCGAACAAGACCTAACTGGGTAAATGTGAATGCGGCCGAATAAATTTTAATACAAAGGAACTGAACTTGACCTTTTCATGTTTTAAGAGTCGAGAAAAGGAAAAAAAGGTGAATCTAGTCGCTTTCGAATGTTTTGTGAGCCCGAAGTGACAAACTGCTCATCTGAGCCTTTTCTTTTAAGGAGTCTGAAAAGGATCAAAAGTGACTACTCTGGAGAAACTAGGCAAAGGGTTTACTAGACAATCCTTAAAACTGCATATACACCTTAGCGATCATATGAAAGCCAACGAATTTCCATGCGGAAGTCAATCTTCCCAAATGCTGTGTTCGGTGCGTTATGTGTTGTAAGGCAGCAGACACGGCTTCCTATGGATCAAGGACGATAACCTAGTGGAGTCTCCCCATATATACGTGACGGTACGTGGGAGCACAAGTCCGTACCAGACCACAATTGAATCACACAAGGAGGAATCACCCAACCTTAATGTGAGAACAAAAGTGACTAGTTTTAACGACGCAGGAGCACGTCTCTAGCCTAGACCTCTAGAATGTGAGCGTTATGTTCCAATGTGTTTTTAAGTTTATTCGGTTTATTTTATGGTTGATCTTCAGTTAAGTTTCGATTCCAGGTCCTACCGAATGTAATCTTTCACAATTGCCTAGATGCAAGCTATATGCCAAAGAATACCATCTCGTTCGATGAATACTAACTATGAGAGAGTTAAGAGTTTTCAATCAAACAAAATGAGCGCAATCAATCAAACAGCCTAATGCAACTAATGGGAAATAAATAAAACTTTTTCTTTCAAAAATACGAATCAAAGAAAAGTTCTATTCCATTAACTATTGAATGCAAAAGAGATTTGTTCGATTTCCTTTTCAAAGGCACAATGCACTAGAATGAATTTTGAAAGAAAATAACATCAAGTAAAAGAGATAACTTCACTCAATGAGAACACAATGAAATCCCAAGACACCAAAACAGTTCTCCAAACCAAAAGAAAAACAAAGGCTTGTACGAGCTGTGTGATCTAAGCTCAAACAAGGTTAAAATGAAATCCAAGCAAGAAAGAAGCAAGTCACTCGGAAATCAACCAAAAACACTTCAACAATCACTGAACAAGTGCAAAAAGCAATCACAAAGTCGACTGGACAATAAAGAAACCCAAAACAGCTATGGAAGGCTCGACACACACGCCCACTAGATGCCCTAGGGTTAAGGTGTGAAATCATTAGAAAGAAGCAAACACCCGAAGGATGGAGGTTAAGAACCAGTTAGACAAGGATCAAACACACTCCAGCAATTGTAAAAGATCTGGCAAGATACAATTCCAAGCTTAGAAGGTAGGAAAACAAGTGAACTGAAAAGGTTAACAGGCCTGGCGCGACTGTCAGGCTGTAACTCACGCTATATAGGGATTGGTGCAGGTTGTGAGTTAGCAACAAGGGCCACTAGCGCGACTGTCAAAGAAAAAACCACGCTAATAAAGTTTGCGAAGTCAAAAAGAAAAACAAGCGGTCCAAAGCTTGGTTTACAGTATCTAGGCAGGCCAGGAAGCAAGAGGCAGCAAAAAATTCAATCCAAAAAGCTATCCAAGCAATCAAACAAGAGAAAACCAAAGAGGCAAGACAAACTCCAAATTCTTCAGTCCGTAAACCAAACCGGAGATTGACTGAAGCGGCTTTGATCTACTTCACTAATGCAAAGCAGTAGTGTTTCGAAGGCTATCTGGCCATGCTTCAGACTCCGTCTAAGTTTAGAAATTAAACAACAAGCTAAACTCCCCATCAGAGTCGCCAAATTCTTGGAGAGGTAAATCCCCTCTACGGATAGAGGCGATCCCTACTAGCCCAGAACGGGTCAAGCAACAATAAAACAATGCTATCACGCAAGTCCCTAATTGCAAATAAAAGGTAGGTGATGAATACCTACTTGGATTCCAACGCTTTTGTTTGTAGAAGAGACGTTGCCCACGCTCCTTTGCTTTGGCCGGTCACAATCCTCCACGATCTCCGTGAATAGACACCTGCACACAAAGAGAACAACACAAACACAAGCATGAAATCTAGTAAATGAAATTATACATCAGTCAGGAAGGATATAACTCAACATCAATCATTACAACAATGAGAGTGGAACCATAATGATAGTCATCTATTATTAATAATCAACAAAGGAGAATACAACCAGCGTCCTGACGTCAAGTCCTCCTTTGGCTGGGTGCTCAGCTACACAAGTCTTGCAAAGCTTGAAGGGATGAGAGGCAAGCCTCTCTCTCTTTGGTGACAAGATCTCCTCACTTAGGTTAAGCCTTATGGACACAAAGAAGGCTCTTGCAACTCTAATCTCTTGATATCTTCCTTTCAGCACCAGTATTACTACCACTACCACTAGATTGCTCAAGGAATGGAGACAAGCTTTTATAGATGAAAGAGGAAGAGATAAGATCAATCACAACAATCATGGATTTGGCTTCATCACTTCGAAACTTCCATGGAAGGGTGGCAAACTACTTCCCATTCAAGGAGATTCGAAGCCAAACCATCCTCACTTAACATAGATTCAGTTGTTGAATGAGCTGGAGAGAATTTTCGGAGGTTGATTGGTTAAAAACTTTGCCCAAATAGGTTGGCACGATTGCGACTCTAGGACAGAGCGCTAATAGCGCGCCCCTTTTATAAGATTTTCCTCATTGGCGCGGGAAGAACATAGTGAAACTGCGCTAATGTAAAAAGGGCTACTTTTATGGGCAAACTGCAGGAGATGTCTTCAAGGCATGTGAATCTCATATTCAGAGGGGAATGATGCAAGTGGTTTCAAGTCTTGTCACTTCTCACAAGTCCCGGAATGCATCCTCCAAGGTGCAGGAGAGGGGTACCAGGGACGGTGACAAACGGTGACAAATTACTGTGTAACAATAGATATATTATCATGTTTATCAAGTTTGGACTATACTGAAGGTTAACCTATCAATGGATATTTTTCGTCATGTCATGTATGATTTTGTTGCAAAAATTTCCATATTTAAAAACTTTATACCCACATTGAAATCAATAAACAACTAATTTGTAAGGCCTTTCATATTCTATATAAGTCATTTTATACTTTTCTATGAGGCAATAAGGGTTGATTATCGATCATGTGACTAAGTACACTAACACCCATAAATCCTATATTTATCTTTCATATTAAGATCATAAAACACTATGGTTTTCATATGCATAAGATCATTGTCTTGATTTCCTAAATCCATGAGTTAGATCATCAACCAAGACTTCTATGCATTGGATGTTATAATAAGGCAACAATGTAAATTAGAGAGTTATTATTTCTTATCACTGAAATATCTAATTGTGTCAATTAATGTTACTTATCATACCTCTTAAATATTACTTATCACTTAAATCAATATAATAAAATATGGGAGAAGAGGTGAAGATATCACTTATCACTTATCTATAGAATATCTAAAGGGGAAAAGAGGTGAATATATAATATTAAATTGAATCAGATTGATGATAGATTTGAAATCAATAAGAAACAAAACTTATGATTTATAATAATTTGGAGTAGCATTATGCAACCTACATGCAGTAGGTATGACAAAATAAATATAATAAAATCATAGAATCAAAATTAGATTAATTAAAGGTGGTGGAGAAATAAAAGTCCAA
Source organism: Pinus taeda (assembly GCA_000404065.3). NCBI lineage: Eukaryota > Viridiplantae > Streptophyta > Pinopsida > Pinales > Pinaceae > Pinus > Pinus taeda. Next base: position 8,749 of record APFE031456771.1, read on the forward strand.
TTTTAATTAATACCCAAGAATGATTCCCAAATAAAAATATTAATGAAAAACAAAGAATAACAAATTATATTTGACAAGATATACATTCAAACGCATGACACACTACATTGATTTTTGATGATGAGAAAAATATTTTTCATCATAAAAAATAATGTGATTTTCAACACGGCCTATGGCCTCTAATCCTCTAATAATTACTCCCATGACTTTCCATACCCCTAATACTAAAATAAATATTAGTAATTCCATCCCTAATGAGATTCCTTCACTATTCAATGAAGCTTATGCTTATCATGAGAATACCAATCCTTGAAATTAGATATATTGTCATGTTTTTCAAGTTTGGACTATACGAAAGGTTAACCTATCAAAGGATGTTTCCCATGACGCCATGTATGATTTAAAGTTTATACCCACATTCAAATAAATCAACAACTAACTTGTAAGGGCTTTCATCTTCTATATAAGTCATTCAATACTATTTTATAAGGAAATAAAGGTTTATTTCTTATCCTGTAACTAAGCGCATTGACATCCATAAATCCTATATTTATCTTCAATATTAAGATTAAAAAACATCTAGCCTTCATATGCATAAGGTAGTTTCTTGCTTTGTCTAAATCCATGGATTAGATCATCATCCACCAGTTTTATAGATTGGATGTTATTCATCGATAGGATAAGTTAATAAGGCAACAATGTGAATTGGTGAGTTATTATGGCTTATCACTTAAATATCCAATTGCATCATTTCATGCTAGTAATCCTACCACTTAAATATGACTTATAAATATCTTATGGATTATTAATTATGGATTATCATTTAAATATATTCAAGGAATTTGGGTGTTTGGTTCAAAGATCCAAGTTTTTCTTATATTCATATCTTTTTCTTTTTGGTTAATCTCACTAAACTTCCCTCTAAAAGGGAATGGTAGTAAAAAATAAAATTATAGGAAAATAAACAAACATAATGTTAAATAATAATAAAAAAAATGAGAAGGCTTCATTGCATAGTCTTTTTCATGTCGCCAATATTTTAACAAACCCAATATTGAAGCCAAAAAACAAATTTCATATTAAGTGATCAACAAAAACGGAAAAAGATTGATTTCATGTGTGAGGAGGTTAATGAGAGTTGTACAACTATTTTGATGAGAAGAGTCACATGTCATGATTATATAATTATGGTTGAGTTGAAACCATGTGTACTTTATAATGACTATTAGATGCATAATCAAGAAAAAGTCATACTTACAAAATTCTCATTAATTAGACAATGGTTCGATAATATTTGTTTTTATCTATGGAGAAGTCTTGCAATGGTCTAGAAAGCGAGTAATTTGTAACGAAACTTAATTGTTAATACTTTGTAATGTGTTTATGTGGAATTTGACTTGTTATGATTTTAAATTTTTGAAATGTGCCTTGCGATTTTTAACATACAAGTGTATCTGAAAGACAAGAGCTACAAATCTTAGTGGAGAATTTTAAAAATTATATATGTTTCATTTTTTTAATTTGTAAAGCAAAGATTACATGTTGTACCTAATTTTTTTATTTTTAATTCATTTATGCATTGAAAAATGAAATAAGATATCTCATACATATTACTTGCTAAAAAACTGTTTCATCTATTAATTAGACTATGCTTATAATAATTATGAGGTCATTATGCTTAGTCAATAAAAAATGAAAATAACCAATCTTAAGAATTAAAAAATGAAGCAATTGTAGTATAAACCCCCTTATCAATGATTTCTTAATCTATATAGATATTTCCATGTTTGAAGTGAATAATTTCTATCTTCTTATATGAGTGATTTCTCAATGAATTTATTCATCGTATTTGCTTGGTTATGGTGATAGATCGTTTTTTCTTGGTTATATATTTAGTTTATATGTTTTAATAGAGATGTATTCTTGGTTGTATGTAATATAATAGCAACACTTTTGTCATTTCTTTGATCAATTTATAAAGGTTCTCATTTATTTTTATTTGCATATTATTGATACTTAGAATGGATGCTTCTAAGTTTCTTTTTTTAACTAAAAAAAAAATCTATTCTCAATGATTTCTCAATAACTTTATTCCTTGTATTTTCCTAGTTATGGTGATAGATCATTATTTCCTGGTTATATATTTAGTTTATATGTTTGTGTAGATCTATTTTCTTGGTTGTATGTAATATAATAACAACACTTTTATCATTTCTTTGATCTATTTCTAAATTTTCTCATTTATGGTTCTCTCTAGATTATTAATACTTAGAATGGATTATCCTAAGTATTTTTTTTCAAAATAGAAAGAAAAAATTATATTCTCAATGGTTCTTAATTATTCTTCTAAAAACAAAAATTTCATAGGTCTAAGATGAAAATATTCTCATACATCATCTGATGAAACCTAGCGACTGAAAACCTATACATTGCATAATAGAATAAAAATTGAACTTCCACATGGGAGAATGAAACCTCTTGTAGAAATATAGGACCTTAATAAAAGATTACAATGAAAAAACAAAGGACTATAACCATAAAATTGCATGGAGAGAAATCAACCCAACATTGAGAGAAAGTATTTAGAATGGATGCTTCTAAGTTATTAAGTGAATTTGAGGTCTATATGAAAAATTGATGGACATGTTGGGTAGTCGAGGATGAGTTAGATGTGCACTCTAGAGATCATTTTGACTTGAAGCACATTTGATAAAGGAAAAAAATGTGTGTTACTTCTTTATACTGAGAGGTTTCAACCAACTGCAATGTAAATTAACTTGAGAAGTGTCACTATTCTCAAGTGTGGAAGACAATGTTGAAGACAATTTATCACTCCTTTGCCTTAATATTTTAATGAAATCATTGATACACAATGTTGATCACAATTATTCTCTCTTAATGACTGAAAGAAAGTGAAGGAGGCAAATCTTGTCAACATATGAAGAAGTGTTGAACCCTATTTGAGGTGTATTCTTCACTAGATCCCCCATTACCCTATTCCAATTGTTGTGAAACATACTTCCATCAGGGTAAGTAGAAATTTTATTGCATGTATGTAGTGGTTGTGAATCTAACAAAATTGAAGTAAAATATCTCATGAATAATAAGGAAATCAAATGAAAGAGAATAGTTTAAGATTTATAGGAGTCAATAAAATATAAAAAATTATAGTTTTTGAAATTCCTCACGATGATCAAATTGAAAATATCAGAGTTACAAAATCGATGTAATTCCTCTAAAATTGTAGGGGAATTTTCAAATAAATAAACCCTAAACTAAGAACAACGAGAGAATATGAAGTTCTGAAAAGATAAACTTCCATGGGTCATTCCTGAAGTTGAATTCACTACCTCCAAATATTTTTTGTATCTTCTAAAAGAGGAATATGGGGCTTTTTTTGGGCAGGGCTCAGCTAAAATTTAACATAAACTGAACGTCAAGTATACGTCTAGAGGAGAGACTCAGATGGAACTTGTTAAAGTTCTCAGCTTTTTAGGGTTGTCTCTCCTAACCACATTGTCAGCTCTCTCTCTCATTCTTTTATTCAACCATGATTGGGAGGAGAGTAATAATCTCTCAAGCTATAAGGTACTCAATTTAATTTTGTGTACATATCTACCCTAATTTCCCCAGTAAATTTTAAGTTTATGGAGGTGTGAGGTAAGATTTATTAGATGTATTTGAACTACCAGATTGGCAAAGACAAAACTACCAACAGAGGCTAGATCCCTGTCCTTATGAAACAATAGATAGAGAAGCTCCTTGCAGATACATGCATGTTTTTTCCTAGAATTAATTTCCCTCATCTACTAATTGAAAGAAAGAGAAGGAGGTGTAGGTGTCAACATAGCTACTTTTTAGTTATTGTGTGGTCAGAAGGGGATGCTGAAAAAATTCCTCCAGCAATGATGAGCTACAAGAACTCCTCCAGTACTAACCAATCTTGCAAAAAACCAACCAACAATTAACATATACAAAAATAAATCCCAAAAAGCAACAACAGAAGTTTAACTTGGAAGAAATTCCTCCATCTACAAAATTTTCCTCCATGATGGCAAACAAGATCATGAGTAGAAGAGTCAACACAAAAGAACTCAAACAAACTCAATGAACATGTGAATGAGAAAAAACTCTTCAATTTTTTAATGGCCCACATATAGATAAAAACGTTTTTGGCTAAAAAAAAATTGGTCTAACAATTTAGTCGTCATATTTTTCCCCATCTCACAAAAATTCCATTACATGTTGTTGTTAATTTAAATGACCACTTTCTCAGCTGAAAGATACATTTGAATTTTTGGCCAAAAAAAAAATTGTTTGGCTGAAATTTAGTTTAGGTCCATCGAAACAGTGTAGTTAAGAATTTTTCATGAAAAATTCTCACAAAAGTGAAACCTAAATTCATAGGTCGACCCATACCCTCAAATAATAATGAAACAGTGTAGGGTTCCTCACAGAATAGACATGGTTTAGATGATATACTACAAGTGGAAAGTAATTTTTAATGATCAAGTGATGTATTCCATGACAAATGGCCTTTGAAAATAGTTCAATGGTGGCACTATATTAAGCCACATTATTCGTTTCAAAACGAAAAAAATGCCCCTTGATTTTAGGAGCTCATTGGTGGGCGAAAAGAGAAACCAAAAATGAAAGCAAGGTTTTGAGTATGATAGATGCTATCATCTATAAATCCTAAATAGATCATGTAGTGAGTGGACATTAGCCAATCAAGCACCATGCGTAAGAAAACACTCATGGTAACATAAATACACACAATTAAAAGAGGAAAATACACCCCACCCAAACTGATGGCCCACAAATTGATGGTTGTTATTGCAGAAGCTTACAGTGTCATTAGAGGAGGAGCATCAATCATTGCTTTCTTAGCCAACTACAATGTTGTTACAAGAGGAACAACAAATCATTACTCTCAGAGCAAAATATAGTGTTGTTACAAGAGGAACAACAAATCATTGCTCTTACAACAAACTACAATGTTGTTAGAAGAGGAACCACAAATCATTTTTTTCAGCCACACAGTCTATAAAAACACAGTTTAAAGATCCCTTCATAACTCCCCTAGTAACTTTGTTTCCTTGAATTATCTATCCACTAGGTATATCTAACGTGAAAGAAAATGTTTTGGCATAAATATTCCAACATAACTAGCTAATCTATACATTCTTTATTCTTGATTCCCTTTGAAAGGATCTCATTATATTGCCCTTTCATAGAATTTATTTGATGTACCTAGATGCGTAGGACCATGAGAATTTAGGAGTCATCGCATGTGAATTTTGTAGAAACAAATCATGGATAGACTTGATAGCACATGAATGAATAAATTACAAATCGGGCACAATTTTCATGCCTAATTACGAGATTTTCCAAACTCACTACGAATATTATCTTCAATTATGAAACAATTATTATCTTATAATTATGAGATTGTGAGAAAATAATTATGAGAAATTATTGAATTATGTAATTTTATCCCTATAAATTCTCATAACTTCCATCTAAAACACATATAAGAAAACACAACGGTGAACGAAGATTTATTCTAGCTAGAAAATGAGGTAAGTTGAACTAGGGTGTCTCTGACTGTAATAGAGTGGCAAATACAGCCATAACACTGAAATTTGTGATAATAAAGAGTATTGTTATTATGTTATAGCATTCCTCCAAAGAAAGCTAACACATCAATTATATCTATTGAAGGCTCATCCTTGACTCATCAAGAAAGTGAAGAATTAGAATTTAGGTTATCTCAAATAATGAAGAAAGTTAATGAAATAGATGATAGTATGTTTAAAAGGATGGATTTACTTGGCTCTCAAAAGGATCCTAAAAGAGAAGTGGAAAAGAAGATGAATGAAAATAATAAAGGAAAAAAAAAAATATTTGAATGCCATCGAAAATATTTCCTTTGAGAGGCTTCCTTAAAGGGATGTGGATATCCAAGGAAACAATGAATATAAGGAGAAGTATGGTGTTGAGAATCAAGGAAAGTTTTAGGGTATAATACTCTTTCCAAAAGAAGGATTTGTCAATTTTTATCTAAAAAAATGGTTCACCTAAATTTTATAGAATTAAACTTGATCATCTTAAAAATAATCATAGTTGTATACAAATTATATAAAATCATTATAAATTTGAGTAATTTTACAAAAATATCACCAAACATTTTATAGTTTTTGTATTAGGAACAAGTAATATTTTCTAAGGGTTCTAAAATTTGAGTTAAACTTTTGTCCTTAAAATTTCCAGTGTTGAAAATCAATCTTATATATGGAGTATGCTATCACAATTGGAGAGCACATATATTTAGTGGTAGAGCCATAATCATGAGTTTTTAAACCAAGATCCACATCATTGGGCCTTAATGTCAATGCCAACAAACTACTACATTCTAAAATGACATTAGCAAGTTGGATGGTATGATCTTGTAGCATAGATATTCATTAGGGGACTTTTGAGGTCTAAATGGGTCTCCTAAGAAAAATGTACAATCAAAATAAAATTTATAAGAAACAATAGGATTCAAGATGATGATGTCAACCACGAGGGATGATTTACCATTTTCGGAGTTAGAAAGTAAAAAGATTAAAAAACATTCAAATAATTAAACTACTTTTTGCTAGAATTTTCAACTTATCTCCCTCAGGCTTTACTCAAATTTGGAGTCGGAGTACGTGTTGGATGAAAAAATTAATTCCCCATCCAAGGATTACCCATGTTCCATACTTTAGATGGACCCTACTACATGAAAAATTAGAAATACATGAAAAAACATGATTGCAATCATGTTTTTCATGTATTTCTCAGTTTTTGTGTAGTAGGGTCCATCGAAAGTATGTAACATGGGTACTCCTTGGAGGAATCAAATTGTGTATCCAACTAGTGTTGCGCCTTGAAATTTGAATAAACTCATATGGATATAAGTTGAATCCTTACAATAGGTAAATAGTGCGTCCATGTTTTTGGAAGAAGACCAAACTCTATGGTTTCAATGGCTTTGTGAAATGAAAAGTCTTTTATTATATCTTGGTCCATTTTTACAAAATAATTGATATCAGATTATGGGTATATTAAGAGAAGCACTCGATTTATTGGTAAGTCTTTGACCAAAAGTGTCTAGTTACAAAGCACATTCAAGAATTCCAAAAGATGACCTTACTAAAAAATATTTTAGAGGATAACTTGTTAGACCAATTTTTGGGAAATTTAAAGGAAAGCATCCAAGAGGAGGTTCATATCCTTGAACTTAAATATATAAAGCTTGCTCTCATTCTGAAATGGATATTTAAAAAAAAATGTGGCAACTATAAAATCAATCACTAATAACTATAACTAAAGTCACAATACCTATCCTGAACAAATAAAGTTGAACAAATGGTTTAAATAAGCTGAAAGGGACTATGATTCAACTATGAAAATAAGTACAATAAGGGACATAAATGCAGTGAGAAGAAATTGTTGTACATATCTTCTGTAGAGGAGGAAGATGAAGAATTGGAACCATCACAAGATCTAGAGGTAGTAAATACTACTTGTATAATATCTTGTGATGTATTAGGTGGAATTGATTCTGCAATAACTCTCATGGTAGAAGGATATATAAAAAATAAAAGGTAATTGTAGCAAGTACCCATAACGTCATCAATTACAAATAGCATAACTTCTCAACTCACATCCAACAAGATAATTTCAAGCAATGATTGTAGATGGAGGACCGTAAATTATTCAATGAAGTATGATAATATGAAGCTCAATATGAGAAATAATTTGATGGATAGTCCACGGTTGCAATACAGATGGATAGTGTTACTTTTGTATTAGGGGTTAGTGGTTACAGTTATTGGGAATAATGACATTTAATTTTCAAATTTCAAAAATAACATAAGAAAATTTACATCATAAGTGAAGAAAATTGAGCTTATAAATATCCACAAAAAAAAAAATTAAAAAATAACTTAAAATTTTTCATTATTCTAATTTTCCTCAACATGATTTCTCTAACGAAAATTTATTTGTCAATTGTTTTAATTGATTAGTTAAATAACTATAATAATTTGCACATTTGTTGTTATACCTATTATACTTTCATATGAATTATATATGGCTATTATACCTTCACATGAAATATAGAAACATGTAAGAGATAAGAATGTTTAGAGGGTGTTCCAGAAAATGCATCATGGAATTGGTTGTGCTTCTTAATGGTAATCTAACTACATAAGCACAAGAGAAAGAATAGAAAGATTATGATACATGAACTAGGTAGAGGAGTGAATTGGGGCTAAGGATTTAAACTAACGATGTATTCAACACATAATTTGAGAGTTGAGAAAATACATTAAGGAATACACTAGTATTTCATGGTAATGTGACGTGAGAAGCACATGAGATACAAGCGGAACTAAGTGAATCATGACCTAGACGTACGAGCTTAATAGTGTTATTGGTGTATTCAATGTGAAAATTTGAACACATGCTAGAGGTGGGTGAATAAGATTAAGTCTATTTGTCATAGATAACTATTGCTTATATGAAATCTTTAAAATTAGACAAACTAATTTCAACGTTATATGTTGTTCGTTGATCAAGGTAACAAGCCTCATTAACATCACTTTGTAAAATATCCTTTTGGAACGACATGTCCCTCGATAATTCTATGGAGGTTTCAGTAAAAATTCAGGTAAAAAGTGTGAATACAATTGACTGCAAGTTCCAATTTATAGTTTTAATTTCATCAAGTTTAAGTGGGGATTAAATATTTACTTTTCTTAGAAAGATACTCGAAAATCAATGCCCATAACTTTTGAAGCAGAGTATCTAAATGTTTTGGACAAGCTAGACGTATCAAATAGGAGTGTTAGAGCTTCAAAACTCTAGATAAAAAAAAAAAACTATTTTGATATAATAGAGCTGGACAAACCTATACAACTCTTTTCATGTATGAAAATCCTATACTATATAACAGTTTAAAACATATAAATAAAAATATAGAAAAACAAGCTGCAAAATATGGAATAAATAGAATGTCGTTTTCCCCACATAAAAGACAAACCATTCCAATCAATGCTGTCAAACATAAAATTATATTTGGTAGATTCGAAACAAAAGGGGAAACCTAACGCCAGTTGTCGAAAAAAAATTAGTTTCGTAGATTCGAAGGAAAAAGCAAACGATTCGCTAGTTGTCAAAATTATAATTAAGTTTCATATATTTGAACAATGGAATAAATCTAAACCTAAGTGATTCACTTATTTATAGCAAATATATTATTTTGTTATGGTTGATATACACTTATAAGTATATATGAATATATAATCATACTTTTCAATATGAATGATATATGCTAATAAGTT
>APFE031456771.1:19687-41318 GCA_000404065.3 Pinus taeda
AATTAATTGAATAAAAATAATAATAATAATTAATTCATATTTACATAATAATAGTTAATAATTAATAATAATTAATTATTTGTCACAATGTGAGGTTGGATCATGGTTGACCTTGGTTGGCCATGGTTGATTTTCATATTGAGACAATCTTTGTCACAAAGCGACATTTGTACATGGTTGAGCATGCTTGACAATGATTCACTATGTTTAACCCAAAGGAATAACAAACCATTGGGATTAATACAAAAATCCAAGATTGACCATGGTTGGCCATGTTTGATTTTATAAAACATGCTTGACCATGATTAACCATGGGTGGCCATGGTTGATAGTGAGTGCCTATGATTATTATATGGGGACAATTTTTTTTAACAATGCAACATCCCACCATGGTTGGTTATGGTTGACCATGGGTGACCATGATTGATATTATAAACCAAAGTTAATAATAACTCCAAGGGAATGATAATATGAACCCAAGGGAAAAATAAACCTAAGGGATTAATACTAAAATACTAAAACCTCATGATTGACCATGGTTGACAATCGTTCACCATGATTGATATTATAAACCTAAGGGATTGATATTATAAATTGAAAGGAATAATAAACCCAAAGGATTAATACTAAAACCCCAAGGCATTATGAACACAAGGAAATAATATTAAACCCAAGGGACTAAAATTGTAAACCCAAGGTATAAAAACTCTAAGATAAATATTAAAAATAATAAAATAAACATGGTTGAGCACAGTTGATTTTCATATTGAGACAATCCTTGTCACAATGCGACATTGTACCATAGTTGATTATGGTTAACCATGGTTGAATAATATTAAACCCAAGGGATTTATATTATAAACCCCAGGGGATAATAAACCTAAGGGATAACAATTATAAACACAAGGTATATAAACCCTAACATCAATATTATAAACCCTAAAATAAACATGGTTGACCATTGTTGACTATAGTTGATTTTTGTATAAAGACAATCCTTGTATAAAGACAATCCTTGTCACAATGCAGCGTTGGACCATGGTCAACCACTGTTGACTATGGCTAGTTTTCATATTGAGATAATCTGTGTGGGATGCAACATTAGACCATGGTTGACCATGTTTAATTTCCATATCCAACCTTGTTTGACCATGGTTGAACATGGCCGGTTATGAATGACCATGGTTGAAAATGATTAATATTATAAACCTAATGGATTGATATTATAAATCCAAGGGATTAATATTAAAACCCGAAGGGATTATCAACCCAAGGAAATAATATTAAACCCAAGGGAATAATATTATAAACCCAACATATATAAACCCTAAGATAAATTTATAGACTCTAAAGTCAACATGATATAGCATTGTTGATTTTCATATTGAGATAACTCATATCACGATTCCATGTTGGACCACTGTTAACCATGGTTGACATCATAATAAACCATGTTTGACCAGAGAATAATAAACCCAACTGATCGATATTGTAAACCTAAATGAACAATACACATAAGGGATTAATACTAAAACCCCAGCGGATTATGAACCTAAGGGCATAATATTAAACTCAAAGGACTAGTATTATAAACCCAAGGTATAAAAACCCTAAGATAAATATTAAAAATACTAAAATAAACATAGTTGAGCATGATTGATTTTCATATTGAAACAATCCTTGTCACAATTTGACATTGGACCATGGTTGAATATGGTTGACCATTGTTGAATAATATTAAACCCTAGGAATATGAACGCTTGCATCAATAAACCGAAGGGATTGATATTATAAACCCAAGGGAATAATAAACCTAATGTATCAAAAATATAAACCCAGAGTATATAAATGCTAACATGAATATTATAAACACTAAAATAAACATGGTTGGCCAATTTTTATTTCCATATAGAGACAATCATTGTCACAATTCAACATTGGACCATGGTTAACCATGATTGACCATGATTGATTTTCATATCAAGACAATCTTTGTTAAAGCAAACGTTGGACCATATCCATATTGTTTGACCATGGTTGAACATGGTTGGCTATGATTGACCATGGTTTACCATGATTAATATTATAAACCTAATGGATTGATATTATAAACCCAAGGGATTAATACTAAAACCCCAAGGGATTATGAACCCAATGGAATAAGCTTAAACCCAAGTGACTAATATTATAAACCCTAAGATAAATATTATAAGCACTAAAATAAAGATGATTGGCCATCATTTATTGTAATATTAAGACAATCTCTATCGCAATTCTATGTTAGACTATAGTTGACCTGTTAGAAATATTTGGCAAATTTAATTTTCGTTTTCGCGCACCTCAAAGCAAATTTCGCGGAGCTATTTTCGGGCACCACAAGGCTAATTTCCTAGACTTGGATTTCGTGCACCATTATTTTAGAGACTTAATGAATACTCAGAGCAAAAATAACAAGATAGGTTTGGAGCAACACACTAAAACTTAGTATTCATTTGTTAAAAATGAAAAATACATTCACATGAGACTACGGCTCATTCACCAAGCAGAATCACCAAGCAGAACAAAATTTTACAGAGATTTAAACCTACACAGATTAACACACAGTAAAACAAAGTAACTTTTGTTTTACCAAAAATTGCTCCACCATGTTCTCCACACATACTTGCGATCTTTTCTTACTTCTTACTCTGTAACCTCTCTACACAGAGTAACTTATTACAAAAATGACTTTTACAGTGATATATAACTCAACATACAATTTTACATTTAATTCATGACAGAGCAAAATTAATTTTGCTAATGTTGTTGAGTGCGATGAGAGTCACGCGTCACGACGCAAGTGTTTCTGGAGTGTGAACAAGGTTGTTGAATTAATGCTTGCCCATATCTATTTACCTAAGTACATAAATGTGTGACTTCAGACCTTCTATCTTTAGGCTCAGAGGCAACGTGCAAAAATGTTTTCAAGCATAGATGCAACATGCAAAAGTGTGTGACATGTATGGCTGTTGTCTTTGTCTTTTATGTGGAAAGGTTACGTTTATGGTGCGTTAGGTTTATCCTATAATATAGGACATACAAATGTGTAACATCTACTCTTATTACCTTAAATAAATAAATAGAATGTCGTTTTTCACACATAATAGACAAACTATTCCAATCAATGCGAGAAAAAGTTATGAAAAAAAAATTATATTTAGTAGATTCGAAACAAGAGAGGAAACCCAACCAGAAGCTACTCGCCAGTTGTCGAATATAAAATTTAGTTTCGTAGATTCGAAGGAAAAAGCAAACTTAACTATAAGCGATTCGCTAGTTGTCAAAACTATAATTAAGTTTCAAAGATTCGTACAATGGAATCAAATCTAAACATTAGTGATTCACTCATTTATAGCAAATATATTATATAGTAGGAAGCACTTACACTTAGCTTTACCCTAACTAAAATACTGAAAACATGTGAATTATGTATTGGTAGAGCACGAGTTCACTGCAGTACACAGTCCTTCCACGACAAGTCAAGGAAGCGTTTCTCGTCAAAAGTGAAAGCCAGGACCAAACAGTTTTAAAGAAAGATAAAATCATAAAAAGGGGATCCATAAGCAGAGATGCATGTGCATCTATCGACCTTTTGACTGGTTATGTAGTTCAAATATTGTGTGCCCCTCTTCCCTACTTTTATTATATTTTTCATGGCTGGCTGCGTCTTCGGTCAAACTTATACGTCCCTACAATTTTTCCTCTATGAAAGGTTTTAATTACAGCCCAATATTCTACCGGTCATTATACTGTGAATCACAGCGAAAATAATGGAGATAATTGCATTTCTTCAAAATGTTTAAAAGGTGTACAGTACCCCTTTGTGTTTGAGAGAAAATAGCTACAATTCATGCAGTGTTTTATATATTTATCTGCATTAATCACTCAGTAGTGTATAAATATCAGGCATAACCAAACAGTTTACACAAGAAGCAATTGAACAGAATGAATGCGAAGTTTTCAATTAATGTCTAGCAGTGATCATCGGAGTTAAAAAGAAATACAAAACTTCCATAGATTTGGATGTACCAATATCACCAACAGGGTTTGACGCAAAATTCTGAGACATGAAAATAGAAACGAATGCCTGGCCTTACCTACATGCCTGCTACGTACTTGTCTATTGTTTATTAGCTATGGATCTGTGAAGAATCCATAAGTCTGTATCTACACAGCACGGAGGAGAAAGGAATAAATGGGAGGAGAGGCCACCGAGACACTCGGTTCACCGCCGACCCAGGCAAAAACCGCCCGTTGAGAAAGAGCCGAACATCTGTAGTTATCGCTTGCGTGTTGGATCCGGGTGGACGATAGTACACTGGAACCCATATGGGAAACTACTAATTCCGTTCATTTCTATGGATCCGACCCACTATTTCCTCCACACAAATTCCTTGCAAGAAACCTCTGAATCGCCTTGAACGAAACCCCAACGATTCGAACTCCGGTTTCCATGCTGGATGGGAAATCCTTTCCTCGTCTCAGGCCTCCTGCTAATGTATACAATCGAGGCTCTCGGGCCTGATCTGCCGCACAGGTCCCAACATATCTTAAATAATGAATCCATCGAAGAACGAGGAGGCCGTAACCCTAAACTGAAACCTTAAACCCTAAGATCTAGGGCATAACTAATGCCGTTAGGGCGGGCGAAACACTTCAAGCTGCTGGTTCCCTAGGTCGGGTGAAGGGCCCTGACCAACAAACAAAGTGCAGTTGGCCGGGAATCTCTGAAACTTCCACCCGTATGTACGCGTTATGTAACAAAACGGCCACCGCACAGATCAATGACAAACGCCCAGCTAACCGATCTATAATAACGAGTTACTATTACGCACAGGATTCAACGCCATCATGGTCTACAACTAATGGCTTAGTCTATCGAGGCGACATTTTTTTGTGGCGGCGGGGATAGGGAAATTCAGGTAAGATTTTGATAAAATCTTGCTGAACCATTGGGGGGAATTAAGGAAATTTAGGTAAGATTTTGATAAAATCTTGCTGAAACTTATAGTTGTTAAGTTTCAATTTTCAAGATTTTGGATAACAACTAATTGGGGAATTAAGGAAATTTAGGTAAGATTTTGATAAAATCTTGCTGAAACTTATAGTTGTTAAGTTTCAATTTTCAAGATTTTGGATATCCTAAGTTATTGAGAGTGCTAAAATCATTCTTGTCTTTTAAAAAGAACTATTCAAACCATCAAATTTAAAAAACTAAAACAAATTCTTAGTAAAAAATAAATTGTAACAAAATTGTAACCATTGGGGGGAATTAAGGAAATTTAGGTAAGATTTTGATAAAATCTTGCTGAAACTTATAGTTGTTAAGTTACAATTTTCAAGATTTTGGATAACAACTAATTGGGGGAATTAAGGAAATTTAGGTAAGATTTTGATAAAATCTTGCTGAAACTTATAGTTGTTAAGTTTCAATTTTCAAGATTTTGGATATCCTAAGTGGTTAAAAGTGCTAAAATCATTCTCATCTTTTAAAAAGAACTATTCAAACCATCAAATTTAAAAAACCAAAACAAATTCTTAGTAAAAAATAAATTCTAACAAAATTGTAACCTCAGTGGATGAAGTATCTAAATATGATATACATTGTCTGAAGCAAACAGCAATCTATGTGCTGTATAAAATTTTGGACATGACATGAACGTTACTCATTTGGATTTTGTCCATTCTGTGACTAAACATACGCGTTTTCCGGTTGGTGAAGCCAAGGGAGCCGTTTGACGTTTGACAAGGACTGTTCCACGCAAGTTTCTCCAGAAATTTAGCTAATTTAAGCTTCAGTTTTTCGGTAAGCATTTTAAGTCCCAAGACTCCAAATCTCGGGTTTAAAAGGAATTTCTTTCGCAATACTATAACCATTAATTTTAATCTGGATGGACGTAACAGCTTATTTTACATAATAATGATTTTTATATTAGAAATTGTTCGAGCAGCTGATGATTTTTTTATATTTTTTTTTTTTTTTTTGAAAATTGGTGTTTTTTTCCAAAAAAAAAGTTTGAAATTGAAGGTGTTTGAATTATTTTTAATGATGCAATTGGATTCAACATTCTTAAAAAACATTTTAGAGTATCTAAAATTCTAAAACATGATACTATAGTTTGGATTTCTAAAAAAATTGGCCGGGTTAAAATCATGCCTAAAACAAACATTCTTTTTCAGATCAAAAAATAGTTAATTTTAAGGCTAATTCATCTTCTACTTGCTCTTTTATTTTATAAATAATTTAGGTTCATCTAGCGCGATCAAATCTCTTGGCTGCAAAATCTTTTTTAATCTAAATCTGAATGTGATTTAAGCCGAAATTTCTTCTTATAATTGTTATGAATCACAGAAGCCTCAATTCAACCATTAAATCTTAATTTTTTAATATTTTTCAATATAATTTAATCTTTTATCAAAATACTTTAATTAATAATTATAATTATTATAATTATTATTTTTTTATATAATTTAACTCTCAACCCAACAATTTATGTTAAATAATAAATTATATTATAACTGCTCGTACGATTAAATATAATGATATTAGGTTTTCCAGGACCAATAAGTTTATTACATGTCGTAAAAAAAGTCCAATTTATTTGACATAATAACTGATATTATAACTGATCGTACATTAAATATAATGATATTAGGTTTTCCTGGACCAATAAGTTTATTACATGACGTAAGAAGAGTCCATAGCTTATATTTCAGTTAGAGTTTCGGTGGATTTCATATTCTTGATTTAAAAAATTAGGAGAAAAAATTTGTGCCTTTTTTTTTCGCAATAAAGTTTGGGTCATACTAAAAATTTTACTTATCTAATTATTTATATTATAGATTTTTTTTAAATAGATTTATAAGATTTTTTTTATATTAATTTTAATTCTAGGGCAGTATTATAACCTTCCCACAATCATGTTTGTTTTTATACAATTCAATATAATTATTATTACTATAACTTTTAGGTGAACTAATATGTCCCAAACACCTATGAAATTTGAACCTTGAATTAGATTTATCGTGGCAAGATATGGAATCCATTCCAACCATTACCACTATTACCACTAAGTGATTCACCACCATGTGGTTCATTATCATTACTACCACTATAAGCGTGAGGTGAAGCAATGGGCCCAAAGCACCATGTATAGGTAAACTCAAGGAATCTTAACTTGGAATCTCATTGTACATAATACATAATTTTCACATGCATCACTAATTAGACTAATCCAAGAAAATTTACTTTTAATTTATCTTAAATTTGTTTATTTATATGATTTTAAAAAATATAGAAACGTGTTGAGCTTTATTACAAAATTTTAATAATGTTTTAGAATTATCACAAAATGTGAATAGTTTTGTAACTTTATATATTAATAAAGAGATTAAAGAACCCACTAAACAATATAAATACCATACTTCTACATCTTCAATTTTTTTCTAAGTAATTTTTAGATAACCCTATATATTATAAAGAATGACATATGCTTTAATGTATATGAAACTCCAAAAATATCGTAAATCTTATCATTTAAATATATTAGGAAAACACCAACTTAACACACTCTACTACCCTCTTAGGCATCAAGGTTAGTGAGAGGTGTTATGTTAAATTAACCCGACCCTCATGGTCTCATCATGAAGATGGGATTGCAAAATTTATTTTCACCCAAAATGTGTTGAACTCACTATTAATAACACCATTATGTCCAACACATCATCAACTATAGAGAAATATAGTATTTTCTTCATTCTTACATCCAAATTGAAAGTTATATGTCCATTTGAAGATCAAGCCCCACAACCATGCCACATCAGCAAGGATTTTCCATGTTATAGTTCTACCTCATGTGAAGTCCATTGTGATAGTCGTCATGTCATAACGCCTAAGTGACATCGTGTTCCACTCCCATTCTTAAGAATCGAACCCATTCAATCCTCTGTGACACATCATACATTTTCACACCAACTAGCAAAGAGGAATTTTTGTCCCACAACTTTCGTTTACCCCATGCCCATGGTAGGAATGCACCACTTGAATCTCGTTTCATGAAAATGGCATACACCATTTGATGCAATAGTAAGTTTTCATAGTTTAATCCCCAATTGGTTTTGTATCGAACATAATATACAAGTGTTGGACCTAATCGATGATCACCATTAGATAGTATCATGTTGTAATGCCATATTTAACCCTCACACAGGTTTGAACCCGATAGGAAATCTCAATGATTTGAAAAATAGGTGGTACACTCTACCTCTGCCATTTGTCTTTCAGTGTCATGTCACCGCAACCCCCACATGACCCACATAAATAGTACCATGCTGCTATCATGAAGAAATCACAATGACATCACCCATCCACTTGGCATCTTCTAGTACTGCTATGTGTCATTCAAAACTTGGCCACTTTTCCTTTCAAAAGGGCCATGTCCACCTACCATTTGTGTTGTTGACAATGTTCAACAGCTCCAACCATTCCATGTCATAGGTACATGTCATTCAATTCCTATGTAGCATTCACCACCTCAGTTGAAGCCTTGCGCCCCACTAGGACCTAGACCACCATGCAAATAACACTCCCATTTAATGAAAAAAGGATATTTTGTCTCACCCTTCCTCAATGGTGCTAATGCATTGACAAAAGGGGTGAACCCTAATCTTCCTTCACGGTGTCATAAAAATTTTGGTGGCAAGAGACAAGAATTTTCCTATCTTGCACCTCCTGTCAACTATGGCCACTTGTTCTCGGAAGTCCCTTAGAAATATTAGCATGGAACGACTTGAATATCTATCATAGACGATAAAACATTTCCCATTATGCACTTGAGTCATTCAACGCCTTCTATCCATTTACAACTTATTCATTAAACACCAGTTTCTTATTCTATAAAGGTACACCTTTGTAATCTATAACGTAGATGCATTTGGAAACTAACAACAATCATTCTATAGTGACAAACAGAATTCTTCAAGACTTCAATAGCATTCTGAGGCATTCTTTGAGACAAGCAATACTCTGCACCATTAATATAACAGGCATAAGTCCCTCGTTCGTTTGCTAACATCTCATGCATTCAACATAGTGACAACAAGGATTTAAAAATATCCACATGCCTAACATCATGCATTGTCAAATTCACTGTTATGGAGTACCATATACACATTGGCCATAGATTTTCACTAGTTTATATATTTATGCATGCATGTATGTATGTATAATAAATGTCCATATTATTCATGGCATAACAAACAATAAAATCCACCCATAGTGACTGTATATTGAAATCGTTAATAATAATAGATACTAGATAAGTAACCATTTAATTAAGAGATTTTCAGTAGCCACAAGGATCTCTAATCCCTTCTTAAACCATGAGAACAATTATACAAGCATCTTATCATGGAAAACCATAAATACACCATTCCTCCATAAGCAATATTGATAGATTCCTTATCATAACCCATAACAATAACATTGAACATTCATAACACAATAAAATTACAAGTAGATACACTTATCTTTACAACTTCATAATTGGAAATCGTCGAAGGGACTTCAAATCTCCACCCAACCATGGGTCATATATACTCCAGTATTTATTACATCTAACCACCCCCAAGTCAGATTTAGAGTCCTAGGAGGTAATTGCTCAAGAGTTATCTCACCAACAACTAGTAAAAAAATGGTAAGAAGAAGAGTCCATTTCTGAGGTGATTTCTCAATAGCGGCTAGTTGTAACACTATATTGACTCTTTGTTTGTTATAACTTGAACAACAAGGGTTAATCAAAGGCTTAATGAGTTTTTTTATCAATTTTAAGAGAAGGAATATATATATGTATACATATATGTATGGTAGTGAGGTTTATTGCCTACATTAGTAGTGTAGGAGTAAAGAGTCAACCTCTAGGAGATCTATCAACATACTAAGAAAGTACCTAAGTGGTTCATCAGTTCCAAGGTAATGTATTTAGGTGTTTACCAGATCTATCACCTAATTCCTAGGCATCTCAGTCGATAAAATAGCTTGTCAACCCCAAATAGTATCCAAATGGATTATCAACTCCAAGTCTCATAGCTACCGAGGTCTTTCTCAACTCTCAAAGAACGTACTTAAAAGGCTTATCATCCCTCACTAGCACTTGAGTTTCTCAACTCTGTTGAACTCTCCCTATCCATTCAATTCATAAACATACTTTTGAGCCACAATAAACACGTGGTATATCATCCCAAAGGGTACATAGACTATCACAGGTTATTTCTTCTTGGGAGATTTTCATCTCATAGCAACTCATGCTATGTTTTCTCATTTATAGTCATCCCCCTCTCTTAATTGAATCCCTCTGTCCATCTCCATTTTTTTCTGAATGAATTCCTCCATAATGATCAAATCTCTCTTATTCCACACCTTATCTCTTATTTCTTCCTATGTA
Organism: Pinus taeda; assembly: GCA_000404065.3. Lineage (NCBI taxonomy): Eukaryota > Viridiplantae > Streptophyta > Pinopsida > Pinales > Pinaceae > Pinus > Pinus taeda. The sequence continues at coordinate 30,169 of APFE031456771.1, forward strand.
TTTTGAGCACTCCCATGTCTCTATGAGAACTGAGACTGCATGCTCATGCTATTACTCAAAGTTCCCATTTCCCCAATTTAATGTTACACCAAAAAGGTCATAAACATTTGAGGGAGATTGGTGGTGAAATAAATATAGTGGCCTGGCTTGGTTTACAAACAAATGCTCCCACTTTGTCCTCTAAATCTATGTATACTTCCCTCACCCATTCAATTTGTTACATTTCCACTTATTTACATGAATTAAAATTCGTAGCAATATTCACAAGAGGGATTAGAAAAAGGGTTGTCAAAACTAGGTATAATAAGCTTATTCTTAACAAATAAAAAATAATTTTAGTTATCACAATTTATTATATTTTTTTTAATATCAAATTATTAAATATATCTTTTCAAAATAATAATTTTTTTATTTTATACATATAAAATATATTTTTATTATATGAATATAAATTTTTGTTTTTGTTTTTTTTACTAAAGGAATTAACAAGTAAGTAGGTTTTCTATTAGCAGAACATTGTAAGAAATAGATGAGTTTTGATGTGGTGAATAAATGTATCCCTAGAATGATAAGGATATTCATGGCATGGTTTCCAATAATACTTAATATGAAAAATACGAAATAAACATATTGAATTTGATGATCAAATGTGATGGTTCCTATTAGAGGTAGTTAGAAATAGAGTACTAATTCCACTTCATGTGATAGTGAAGATAATTGAGAGGGGATAAATGTTTCATTAATGGGTTACATATTATATCTATGTTTAAGGAAGGCAAGTTCAATTCAAGGGGCGGTGAACTAAAGAATAAATTGTGTAACTTAGCATTGATGTCCACCAATATCAACCAATATTCAAAAAAGGTAGTTAATATAGTAGTGGGAAAATCTCTGTTTGAATTACAAATGAGATCTATCTCATAGTTATAACAACCTTGGTCAAAATTTCATGTAATAAATTTAAGAAGGAAAAAATAATATCCACAGTCATGGGACACAAATTCCAAGTTGAGTGTTGGGAAAACCATCATAGTGTTGGCATTCATTTGGTTTATTATGGCTAAGGAAAATGGAAAAGGCTTTGGGAAGTCAAAATGATATTAATTGTCATTTTATTTATGACAATAATGGAAATTAGGAAAAAAGTAAGGAGAAAGGTCACAGGTTTCATGTGACAAGGAAATTGAAGGAAAATAATGGAAAATTGAAGAAAATAGAGGCCTCATTAATAAAAAGGCTTATGAGGATTAGTTGGTACATTTTTGTCACTTATTTTTTGGAGCTCTCTCTTTCTACTCTTTCTACTCTATCTCCCTCACTCTTGGACACTTACAACATTCTTCGTGCATTGTAGCATTGGATCAAGGAAAGGAAAGGAAAGACAAAGAAGGCAAAGGGAAGCAAATATCAAGGAAGGAAGAGCAGGATAAAGCAACTACAATGATATTAATTGCAGTTATCGATTTTCATATGTGATTTAATTGCTAGATATGGCATGCATGGAACATGCATGTGTGTTATCAGTTCTCTTTTTGGCATTGACATGGGTTTTTCTAGGTGTGACAATGTTCTTCAATCTTGCCTTTCCATTTTCGGATAGCAATGGTGTGGTGGGTTCTCCTATATTTGGTTGAGCTGAATTGTCAAACGGACTTAAAGTTGAGTGTGGTGGTCTCAGTATTATTAATAAATCCTACTAATCTAAGGATGAGATACACGGTAAAGCCTGGATGTGAACACTTCCATTGAGCCTAGGAATCCCTTAACCATGGAATGGTGGAATATATAGTAAATCTCAGTAGTGAATACCATTGATTGCACCTAGGAATCCCTTGACCAGTAATGGAAGAATACATGATAAATCCCAGAGAGGGGAGACCTCGTAGGCCTAAGAATCTGCTGACTGGTAATGGCACGATACACAGTAAATACTAGAGGTTGAGATGGATAAATTTCTCATGATTTAGGTGGAGAGATACAGAGACATCCATGCTTGTTTAAGGCCTCATGATCTAGTGGGGATTGTCATAAATCTTAGCTCTATGGATGAAGGTTGAGGTGGTTTCACCTCAGGAAGCCTTGGTTTGTTATTTTTTAGTCCCACATTCATGCTTGGAATATGGCACAAAGGTGATTGACTAAAAGAAATATTCAGTTCAACCAAGCTATGGTTAGTTCATCACGGAAGTCACAAAACTAGTTGGCCTTTTCATTCGTTAATAATAGCTCCTCATCCTTGGTATTTCATGTGTATATGTATTGGGTTATATGTTTATTGTATGGTTGTTAAATACTTGTTATTTATGTTGTTTATATGATGGTTCTGAGTATGTTTTATGACAAACTTGATGTATGATTCTCATGATGTTTTGATTTGTAAATAAATGTACAATGAATATGTGATCTAATAGATTATAATGGATCTATGGTGATAAGGAAATAATGATTTTTTACAAATATTAGATAAGTATGAGACCCCTATGCTCAAATTTGTTGTTATGACCTGTAGATTGCATATTTGTTACATGTTTGACGGAATTCTTGTCATGGCTAGGAGGGGTCTTGTCAATTCAATAACTAATTGATTGTGTTATTAGCATTATTCTATTATTATTTATCATTTATGATAGTCTCATGACATTCTCAGCAGTGGCCTTAGTCTTGGCATTGAAAAATTGGTACAAAATCTCAAGTCGTTCGCTTAGAACTAGTTGAAAAAGTCCACAGTCATTGTCATGCCCTTCTTGTGGGAGAAACTCAAAGGCCTCAATCCCATGGATGGCTTATCATGGGAGTGACTGGTGATCCAGATCATGAAATTTCAAGTTGTCTCAGGGGTTGGTCACCTCGAAGGGTTAGTTGGCTCCTTAAGGTTTTTTGGCATGTGTGGAAGGTCTGATTGGTTTGGTTTTGTCCGCTCCACTTCCTTAACTATACATGGGGACTTGAATCACATAATAGTAGCCTCTCATCACATGTTTACACAATGAAACGAGTAACTTGCATAAATCTGGGAGGATTGCATTACAAAGTGGTATTAGAGCATGGTTTACCCCTTGGACTGGATGGACAATGTTTGTTGGACAAGCATACATATTGGTTGCATATGTGTTTTTCATTCTTGTGGTTTATTTGCTTATTTTGTATTCATGGTGTTGATTATGCTTACAATTACGTCGAGATGTGAATGTTGATGGTGATTTCCTTTGATGTGTTTGTCGTGAGTGTATGTCAATCATTCATTAGTTTTTCATGTCAGTTCTTATATGTTGTTATGCATACATTAATATGGTTTTAGTTCTCATGCATGAGGTCATGGTATGTGGTCAGTATGGTCATGCATTGATAACTGGATAGTGGTTAAATTGATGTTATATGATGATGGGATTATGATTATACATGTAATGTGCTAATTTGATTGATCTTGTAGATGAGATATAATCCACTAAACTACACTAAGGTATGATGATTATGTTATCTTTTTGTTTTACTTGACATGGCATGCTTGTAGGAAAGAGATCAAGGATGACTGGCAAGTGTTGAAAATAGCAACGAGAAATGATAAAAATTTAAATTGAGAACATTCCAATTTTAATTTGTCCTTGAATTAAAATTCGAATTTAGTCTCAGCAACTACTTGGAAATAATTAATTAATTCATTATGGATTTATTAGTTGGATAAATTCATGTTAGAAGCCTTTCTGAAGTCATGGAAGAGTTATCCCTTAAATTAAGGGGATTATCGATTAATTAAGGAGAGAATATTGAGTATATTTGAGTTGTAATTAGTTATCTCAGTTTACTGAGTTAAGTCCAGTTAAATTAGCTCCAAAATGTTTGAGGAACTAATTGTGAGTTATCATTAAATCGATTCATGCATGCACTCAAATAGTGTACTCCAAATAATTGAAGATTCCCTCATCAGAAACTCATTCATGTCTATTCCGAGAAAGACCCAGTTGAGCTAAATGTCAAGGACAGTGTACTATCAATTGCATGTGTTTTCCTATAAAGGAAACTCATGCATGCAATAAAGGCAAGGTTCCTTGAGGATTGCAGAGTTCTGATAGGGTGTAGGATCAGTGTGAGAGATAAATTTTCCACTTGGTAACAGGAGGATCACCTAGGAGAAACAACGCAAGGAAATATGACCTTGGAGGGTGGAGGAGAAGGCTTGTGAGAAGCTTTGATTACTTGTGAGCATATAGGAGGATTGCACTGAGAGTTGGATAGCTGTGAGAGCTAAGGCTTTGTATAATTATGATGTATTTCCATCTTGTATGATAATACAGATAGTGGTGTTTTTAGCTGAGGCTTTCTCCTCAGTATTTTTTGCGTTTCATGTGCATTGATTCTTCTTCTTATGGTTATATGTATTCAGCTCTGATTTAGCTAGATCTTTAAGTTTCTGCAAGTTTGATAGTAGAAGTATATTATAGTATTTTTCTTTGGTATATTGCGTTATCGAGTTAATCTATAGTAAGGTTTTCTACATAGATCTCAGAGGTAGATTTGTAGATAATTTGTAGGAAATTCTACATGGTATGAGAGCTAGCTGAGCTATAGAGAAATTTCTGCATGGTAACAGAGCCAAGTTTATCGGAGCTATGAACAATATACGGGGAAGAGAATTTGATATTTGATGTTCGAGGTTGCAGGTGAAAATCAAATTCATATCATGCTTAAATTGAGATGGGACATTATACAACTAATTTCCCATCAAAGAAGTCTAAGAAGGGATCCTCGGAAGGATTAGAAGGTGAGGCATTAGCCTCTCAGTTCGAAATCAACTTTACCCTCATCGCATGCATGGTGTCATTGATGATGGGTTGTGTTTGGTATCTTGATAGTGGAGCCTCATTCTGCATGACCACCGATAAAAATTTATTCAATACTTTGGAGGAGAGAGACATAAAGATGCACATAGGGATGGGTGACGATGAAAGGTATAGTGTTTTGGGAGTGGGCACGGTATCTTTTCAAAGGGAGCATGGACCTCCTATCAACTTGATAGATGTGAAATATGTACCTCAAATGAAGAAGAACTTGGTATCGGTCGCGATGTTGGAGGACAAAGGTTACGATGTTTTCTTCAGTAAAGGAAAGACATTCCTTATACACATCACCACGAGACAGGTGAAACAGATTGGTTCACGAGTCAAGAACTTATATGCTCTTAAGGTTCAAGATGCATGTAAAGCTTTGAGTAGAAACGCAAATGTTATAGACTTTGTGGTTGAGAGGGAGAGCAAATTACCTCTCCAAATGCAGTCCCAGAAGAATTCTCACACAATTGTGGAGGAGCCACAATTGGAGATGCTAAGAGGAGACCAATTGGAGGCATCCACTCATGCAAAGACCTATAGTAGCAGGCAATTTTGAGCCAAGTGGGTAGAGGGATCACGTGCAGCCATACCTCGAGGTGTGAGGTGGGGCGATGTGAAGTGATAGTCCCAGGAAGGCTGAAATTGGGCGGGGTCCATTCTGAGGTTTTATCTCATGGATCATACCTTGCTACAGGAACCCAAAGTACATAGTAGCGGTAGGAATCAGTGGGATTAATGCAGTCAGAGATCAAAGTGATAGAGGCTAGAGTAATCAGATACTGAAAAAGCATAGAAAAGGATTGACAATAGTGTAGGATGGTTGAGTCAGCAGAAGCACAGAGTTTTCAGTCGACAAGGCAATAACTGTCAGAGACTTTGATGACATAGACATCATTTTGATTTAGGTTGGATGTTTTTTTGTTTCTGGAGACTTTTGGAGCAACAACACTAGAGAGAAGTGTGTTGGAATTATGATACAGGTGTTGTCCTCGATGGAAGCTCACTCAGATGATAGATGATAGTACAACAGGTGAAGAGAGGTATACGCAGGTCAACCTTGATGAAAGTGTGTATACACGTGGGTTAGTAGAAGAAAATAGGCATAAACGTACACACACATGTTCATTGAAGGAAAGGCACATACACATTGGAAAGCTAAGTTTTCGTCCATGGTATTTCGTCCATGGAATTTTGGTATTGATCCATGATATTTGGTCCAAAGTGTTGACCCCAGGTATTCAGTCAGAGGTATTGGTTCTACGTGGTTTTGGACCATGGTATTGAGAGAGGCCTAAATCTATATAAGGAGAAGATCATTAGGCCAAGAGGAGCAAGAGTGCAAGTGATGAATATCTAATGAAGTATGAGATCTGGTATGCTAGTTATGGGTTTGTGATGCTTTGCTTCATCTGAACCAACGAGGCACCTATGCGGTTGATAAAGGTTGATGGACCAGGATCTTGAAGACTAAAATGTATTATCATTTTATGGTATGATCATGAATAGATCTGAATACTGATGCAAATTTTATCCTTTATATCTTATGGTATGGGTATATCTGAAGTTGGAAATTGTAGCAAACGTATAAGTAATTATTTTCAGATCCGTACACAGGTTCTCTTTGGTGAAAGGGCGTATACATGCTAGTTTGACATAGTCAAGTAGCATATACATTATCAGATTTGATATTTCACGTTGATGTTGGTTCTAATGGTTGTTCTAGAGTTTTGGGATCTAGTATGTGTTTTGGTGACTGTGCTTTGATGACAGGGTTTCAGTGATTTAGTTGTTGGGTGATTCAAAGTTAATAATTGTATTGTAGTAGTGATTGTTTTGTATTTATGGATCTAGTCTAAAAATTTATGAAACATGGTCCCTAGAAGAAAAGAGAAGGTTTTAGCTTTCTGTAGGTAAGCGCCTACGTACTAGTACATCAACTAGTGCGAGAGCTAAGGGGGTTGTAGCTCCCTTCCAGGAGAAGTTGGAGAAGGAGAGAAGGTTGTAGCCTTCTATAGGTATAAGCTTGCGTACTGGTATAAGACTGCACTAGTATATTGTAGAAAGAAGTTTCTTATTAAAAGAAGATAGACATGAGTTGTAGTAGGTGGTTTTCACCCACATTGGGTTTCCACCATATATCATGGTGTTCATGTGTGCTTCTTATGTGTGATGATCTGTTATGTTTTACTGCACCTGTTTACTATTCATATGGTTAATAATGTTCTGATGCACTCATTGAGGATCAACTAACTAAATCATAATTTTATTAGATATACACAAGTTGCATTAAACATAGTTGAGTATATATGCAAGTACCCTTAACTGAAGTAGAGTATATGAATCCGATAATGGAAATGAAAATATTATTGATTTGCTAATATTGATTCACCCCCCCCCCTCTTAGTATTATTTCCAACAATTGGTATTAGAGCAGGTCCTTTAGAAGAAGCTTGATCACTTGAAGGAAGATCGATCTGGATGACTAATCATGAAAGAGAGTGATCCACCAGACCACCAATCTTCGATGGGAGCAATTTTGTCTACCAGAAGATAAGAACCACAACATATCTACAATCACTTGGAACAGATGTTTGGAAAACCATGGAAGGAGTATATACATATCCATCAGCAACTCCTATAGATACAACAGATAGAAAGCAATATGAACTCAATGCCAAAGTTGTTACTATCTTATTGGGAAGCTTGTCACAATGAGAATTTGTCAAGGTCATGCAATTCAAATCAGCCAAAGAAATATGGGACAAAATCATTCTGAGCTACAAAGGAGATGATTAGGTAAAACGGGCTAAGATCCAACCTTTCAGAATAGAGTATGAAACTCCTAAGATACATAGTAATGAAAGCATATCTCATTACTCCCTACGTATAAATGAGATTGTCAAGTGAATGAGGAATCTAGGTGAAGAAATTAAAGAAGTTGTCGTAGTTGAAATTTTTTTGAGATCATTGTCTGCTAAATTTGAATCCAAAGTGTCTGCCATAGAAGAAATGGAGGATCTGCAGAAAATCACTATGACGCAACTTCACAGAATCTTATCTACTTTTGAGATGAGAAAAGGAGGACCATTAGATATGAGAGAAGCCACATTTAAAGTATCAGCAAATGGAAAAGAAAAACTCAGTGAATCAGGATACATTTCAGAAGAAGAATATGAGCTAAATTTTGTCAAGAATCTTGAATAGGGATCTAGAAGGTTCAAAGGTAAGCTACATTTCAAATGCTTTTCTTGTGGTAGAGTTGGTCACTATGCTACTAGATGCCCTCATAACAAAGAAAAGATGTCTGAAGAAGGTAATAAAAGTTATTATACACATGATAAAAGTAATGACTCATCCAATAGTGATAAATACATTAGACTTCTCATGGCATATGAAAATAAGGATGTAGAAACAAAAGAAGTTACCAGATTAAAAGAACAGCTCGAGACAATAACTAGAGTAAGGGAGCAGTTGCAGGATGTAGTAAAAGATCATAGCATAACAATTCAAAGACTTGAATCGAAGATCCTCTATCTAAAATAAGATCTTAAGGAGTCAAAGGAGTAGAATAAAGAAGCTCTTGAAGAACAAGAACACGAAGTGCTCGAATTAAGGCAACAACTGGAAGAAGGAAGAACAACTGAAGAAAAGATAAGGAAGCAATATCTGGAAAAGGAAAAACAACATCAGTATGAGGTAAATATCTTAAAAGGTAAATTAGAAAAAAGGATAAACTGTTACGATTTCATGACAGTACTAAAATTTTGAATGATATTCTTAGTAGTCAAAGATCCCCTGCTATCAAAACTTGTCTTGGTTTTTATGAAACTATTGAAGGTGAATCTAGCTCATAGTGTGAGAAAAGAATTCTAAGGCAAAATCTAAAATGATTAATGAAGAGATAGGTGGTCAACCCTAACAACAACCAAGGAAAGAAATTCTTCAAAGAAGATCTTTTCCTCCTAACTATGGAAGTGATAGTCAGTTATTTCCTAAAATGATTGTTGAATGTCATGCATGTCATAAATTTTGACGTATTGCAGCTAGATGTAGAAGCAAAATGGGCCAAGACCATCACACAGAAAGATCATCACGCTCCGGGTACTTCAAGGGATATTGTTTTTCTTACAATATGTTTGGTCACAAAGCCATCGATTGCTATAGGAGGAATATGAAACATGTAAGATGTTATGCATGTAACAAGTTTGGACATAAAGTAAGGGAATGCAGGAGCAAAATTCAAATGGCAAAGCAAGAGGATCATACATCATCACAATTCCAGGTATTGAAGAAGACAAAATTAGAGATAGAAAGATGTGGAATAACTCAGTTAGCTAACATAATAGACACAGGGGAAACTGAAAGTGTAGACCTTCAGTATCCCAATTTGCATACACAGATATTATGAAGATAAGTCATCTATATACGCGAGTTATAGGCTGCACAGTCGCATATAAGGAGCTCTAAAGAAAAGTAGCAAAACAGACTCAGGAAGTGGTTCGGTCATGGTATATGATGGTTGGCACAAATTCAGGTGGAGCATATGCTTCGATTAATGCATTGTTGGTAGTATCGTTAGAAGTCTTTGGTGATGATGCTTATTGACACATCTTGCTTGACCAAGAGAATGGATTGCATGTTATAGGTCTAGATGCTAGTGACAGATGCCTATGGTGTATGATAGCTGTTGATAACTATCATGGTCTTGTTTAGTTCCTTGATCTTTGTGAATCATATGATGTATTTTGGTACCCCACTATGCATGGGATAGATAATGTAACGTTTCTTATTTGGTATATCCCCACTTGGTTGGGTGGATGAGTCAAAAATGGTGTATTCCCACTTGGTTGGGAGATTGATGTATGTATAGAGTCATGTTATGCTTTTTCAGACCTTGTATGTGATCAAGGGGAGCATGGATGGATTGGTACATCTTGGCATGTATAAAGGGGGAGCTCAATCAAAGATTTCAGCAGGTATTCAGGGGGAGTATGGAAAATAGAAGATATACCAATGGAGAGAAGTTCTTAGTCTACCCTTTTCCCTTGATGTCAAAGGGGGAGAGTGACTTGGTGTCGTGGTTGCCATTAAGTCCAAAGGGGGAGATTGTTGGCATTATGATATAGGTGTTTCCCTTGATGGTAACTCACTTAGAGGTATGATACAAGTGTTGTCCTGGACGAAAACTCACTCAGATGAGAGATCATACTACAGTAGGTCAAGAGAGAGACATACAGTGGTTAACCTTGATGAATGTGTGTATACACACTGGTTAGTAGAAGAAAATAGGTGTATACGTACACATGCAAGTTCACTAAAGGAAAGGCGCATACACATTGGAAAACAAAGTTTTGGTCCATGGTATTTGATCTGAAGTGTTCACCCTAGGTATTGGGTCCAAGGTTTTGGTTCTACATGGTTTTGGACCATGGTATCGAGAGAGACCTAAACCTATATAAGGAGAATATCATTAGGCTAAGAGGAGCAAAAGTGCAAGTGATCAATATATGATGAAGTATGAGATCTAGTATGTTGGTTATGGGTTTGTGATTCTTTGCTTGATCTAAACCAAGGAGGCACCTATGCGGTTGATAAAGGTTGATGGACCAGGATCTCGAAGACTAAAATGTATTATCATTATATGGTATGATCATGAATAGATCTGAATATTGATGCATGTTTTATCCTTTATATCTTATGGTCTGCATATATCTAAAGTTGGAAATTGCAGCAAAGGTATAAGTAATTATTTTGAGATCTGTAAGCGGTTTCTCTCTGGTGAAAGGGTGTATACACGTTGGTTTGACACAATCAAGTAGCGTATACATTATGAGATTTGATATTTCAGGTTGATGTTGGTTCTAGTGGTTGTTGTAAAGTTTTAGGCTCTGGTCTGTGTTCTGGTGACTATGTTTCGATGATAGGGTTTCAGTGATTCAGTTGTTGGGTGATTTAGAGTTAATAATTTTATTGTAGTAGTGATTGTTTTCTATATATGGATCCAGTTTGAAAATTTATGAAATGTGGTCCCTGGAAGAAAAGAGAAGGTTGTAGCCTTCTATAGGTCAGCACATACGTACTAGTACATCAGCTAGTACAAGAGCTAAGGGGGTTGTAGCTCGCTTCTAGGAGAAGATGGAGAATGAGAGAAGGTTGTAGCCTTCTGTAGGTAGAATCCTGTGTACTGGTATAAGACTGCACCAGTATATTGTAAAAAGAAGTTTCTTATTAAAAGAAGATAGAGACGAATTACAGCAGGTGGTTTTCACCCACATTGGGTTTCCACCTTATATCATGGTGTTCATGTGTGCTTCTTATGTGTGA
>APFE031456773.1:0-12225 GCA_000404065.3 Pinus taeda
TTCTTAAAACAATATTCTTATACTTAATATTCTCATTTACACAATCCAAAATCTTGTATGATTTCACACCAACCAAATCATTAATGAAGATACATTTCACTAACTTGTTTATCTTGAGGCACATGAATATAAACCTTTCAACTAACATGTGAATATACTAATCACATGACTATAAACCTTTCAACTAAAATGTGAATATATGCTAAATCAATGACTTCCTTTTTAATTAAAACAAGTACGGATTTATTTTAGTTAAGACCCTAATGGGGGTGTTTTCATAAAAAGTGAGTGTAAAAGCCTTATTCAAGAAGGTAACATCCAATAGAAAGTGTTTTTAGCTCAAATTTAAACCTCCACATAAAAATCTTATTCATGAATTTCTTTTCATTAAAACAATGTCTTTCTTTTAGTTAAGACCCTAATAGGGGTGTTTTCCTAAGAAGCTAGTGTAAAAGCCTTATTCAAATAGGTAACATACAATAGAAATGGTTTTTACCTAACATTTCAACCTCTACATGAAATTCCTATTCATGTCTTCTCATTCTCGTATACTATTCCTAAATCAAAAGTTATTCCCACATATAATGATAACTTGATAGATGTTGAAACGTTATTCCCACATACAACAAGAAGAACTTGATAGATGTTATTTTTGTAGCACCGAAAATGTGTTTTGACAACTTGAGACTATTCTTTCACAACCAATATCACATTCAATGTATTTTCCAAGTGAAATGTGTTTTGAAAACTTCAAAATATTCTTTCACGACGAGTATCACCTTGTACTCTTCAGAGACGCTATTGAATTTTGCTTTTCCTTGAACACGAATTTTCATCCATGTGTTTATCCATTAAGCTACCATACAAATCATTCTTAGTAAAAAAATGAATCCATCTCATTATACATGCCCAATTCTAGCACTCCTTGATTTTCATATACTTTTATAGTTCTAGGCTCATCCAATTTGCAAGTGAAACAATTTGAAATTGGATAAAATATAATTGTATATTTCTAGTGGCATTTTTTTCCAAGTTCAGCTTCTCAAAGGCTAACATGGAGTTCCAAGTTATGAAAATTTGGTTCATTATCTCATTCAATTTTTCTAATATTTATTGGTTGCTAAACAACTAAATAACTATATTCTTCTCACCCTATTGTAGATATATGCAAGTATGGGAGGAGACTTTATTTTTCTTAAAACAACATTCTTATACTTAAATTTTTCATCTACATGATCCCAAATCTTCTATCCTTTCACACCAACCACATAATTGATGAAGATACATTTCACTACCTTCTTATCCAACTTCAAAAACTTATCCTTGGGAACATGATCATAAACCTTGCAATTAAAATGTAAATATGGTAAATGAAGGACTTTATTTTAATAAAAAGGATTCCTTTCTTTTAGCTAAGGCCCTAATAGGGGTGTTCTCCTAAGGAGATAGTGTAAACAACTTATTAAGTAGGTACCATACAATAGAAATGTATTGTACCTAAAAGTTCTACTCTAACTTGGATCTTCTAAGAATTCTCTAAAACCTCCCCATTAAAGTCTTATTCATGTCTTCTCATTAGCATATCTTATTTCTAAATCAAATGTTTTTCCTACATATAATAATAACTTCATAGATGTGATTTTAGTATAAGTAGAGTGTGTTTTGACAACTTCAAAAATATTATTTCACAACCAATATCACCTTGTATTGTTCAAAAATTCTATTGAATTTATCGTTTCATATGACACCCATTTGCATCCAACTAAAATGTGTTTTCACAACATCAAAATATTCTTTCACAACCAATATCACCTTGTACTTTTCAAAGATTCTATGGAATTTGGATTTTCCTTAAACAACCATTTGAATCACGTTGTTAACCATTAAGCAACCATAATTTGATATCACTCTTAGTAAAAAATGAAACCATCTCCTTATACATGCCCAATTATAGTATTCCTTGGTTTTCATATTCTTCTATAGTTATATGCTCACTTTTGCAATTGAAAAAAAGAAATATACTATTGGAGTTGGATAAACTATAATTATATATGTCTAATGGCTTTTTTATCCAAGCTCACCTTCTCAGAGGCTAATTTGTAGTTCCAAGATCCTCTTCTAATTTTTTTATACCTCCTCATTAATACCATCATGAAACTTCCTTCTCGAAGGCTAAGATGGAGTTCCAAGTTCCTCTTCTAAATTTTTTTATACCTCCTTATTAATACCATCATGAAACTTTGGTTCATTATGTGGTTCAAATTTTCTAATCTGTGGTCGTTGCTAAATAACTAAAAACTAGCTTCTTCTCACCATGTTCTAGCTTTGCAGCTATGGGAGAAGACTTTAGATTTCTTAAAACAATGTTATTATACTTAATGTTGTCACCTACATGACCCCAAGTATTTTATGCTTTCACACCAATCACATAATTAATGAAGATATATTTTACTTCCTCATTATCTAACTTCAAAAAGTATCCTTAGGCACATGATCATAAACCTTGTAACTAAAATTTGAATATGCTAAACCAATGGCTTTATTTTAATTAAAACGATGGCTTTCTTTTAGCTAAGACCATGATAGGGGTGTTTTCCTGAAGATATAGTGTTAAAACTTATTAAGTAAGTAACATACAATCGAAATGGCTTATGTCTAAAATTTATACTCTAACTTGGATCCGCTAAGAATACTCTAAAAACTCCCCATCAAAGTCCTATTCATGTCTTCCAATTCACCTATTCTATTTCTAAATTAAAATTTATTCCTACATATAATAAGAGATTCATAGATGTTATTTTAGAAGTGGTCGAAAATATCTCATTGAACTCTATTTTGGAAACTTCAAAATATTCTTTCACAACAAATGTCATCTTTTGCTTTTCAAATATGTTATTGAATTTATATTTGCCTTGAACACCCATTTTGATACAACTAAAATTTGTTTTGACAACTTCAAAATATTCTTTCACAACCAATATCACCTTGTACTTTTTAAATTTGTTATTGAACTTATAGTTTCTTTTATCTATTTCTTGAACACCCATGTGCATCAATGTGTTTATCCATTAAGAAACACTACATTTATATCATTCTTTCTAAATGAAGTCATTTTCTTATACATTCCCAATTCTAGGACTCCTTGATTTCCATATTCTTTTATAGCTAGAGGCTCATTGTTGTAAGTAAAAAGATGAAATATACAATTGAAATTGGAAAGATTATAATTGTATATATCTAGTGGTCCATTTTTCCCAAGTTTAGCATCTCAAAGGCTAAAGTTGAGTTCCAACTTCCTCTTCTAATTTTTTTAATTATTCCTCATTACTACCATCATAAAACTTTGGTTCATTATGTGGATCAAATTTTCTAATTTTTGGTGGTTTATAAACAACTAAACGACTAGCTTCTTCTCACCCTGTTCTAGATATGCTACTATGGGACAAGAAATTAGTTTTCTTAACACAATCTTTTTGTTCTCAAATTTATCATCTACATGATCCCAAAGCTTGTATTCTTTCAACCCAACCAGATAATTAAGGAAGATACATTTCACTACCATATTACCCAAGTTCAAAAAGTTATCCTTAGGCACATGATCACAAACTTTTCCACTAAAATGTGAATATTCTAAATGGATGGCTTTCTTTTAATTAAAAACATGTCTTTCTTTTAACTAAGACCCTAATATGGGTGTTTTCCTAAAGTGCTAGTGTAAAAAAATTATTATGTAACATATAATAGAAATGAATTATATCTAAAATTTCTACTCTAACTTGGCCCCTCTAAGAACAATCTAAAACCTCCCCATCAAATTGCTATTCATGTCCTCTTATTTGCCTATCCTATTTCTAAATCAAAAGTTTTTCCTACATATAATAAGGGAAATATCTAAAGTGTGTTTCGACAACTTCAAATTATTATTTCATAAACAATATCACCTTGTACTTTTCAAAAATGCTATTGAATTTATATTTTCCTTGAACACCCATTTGCATCGAGGTTCTTATCCATTAAGAAACCACACTTTGATATCATTCTTAGTAAATGAAGTTGTCATCTTATACATGCCAAATTCGAGCACTTGATTTTCATATTCTTTTATAATTATAGGCTCATTGTTGTAAGTAAAAAAAGTTAAATATACACTTGAAATTGGATAAACTATAATTGTATATATAATGGCTTATTTTTATCCAAGTTAACCTTGTGAGAGGCCAAGGTGGAGTTCCAAGTTCTTATTATAAATTTTTTTATACCTCCCCATTACTACCATAATGAAAATTTGGTTCAATATCTCGTTCAAATTTTATAATGTTTGTTTGTTGCTAATCAACTAAACAACTAGCTTCTTCTCACCCTATTCTAGTTATTCAACAATGAGACAACAATTTAGTTTTCTTAAAACAACATTCTTATACTTAACGTTATGATCTACATAATCCCAAATACTGTATGCTTTCAAAGAAACCACATAACTAATGAAAACACATTTCATTACCTTATTATCCAACTTAAAAAATTATCCTTAGGCACATGATCAGAAAACTTGCAACCAGAATGTGAATATGCTAAATAGATGAAAATATTTTAATTAAAACAATGGATTTATTTTAGTTAAGACCCTAATAGGGGTGTTTTTCTAAAGAGTTAGTGTAAAACACTTATTGAGAAAGTAACATACAATAGAAATGGATTCTATCTACAATTTCTACCCTAATTTGGATCATCTAAGAATACTCTAAAACATCCCCATCAAATTCCTATTCATGTCTTCTAATTCCCCTATCCTATTTAGGAATCAAAATTTATTGCTACTTATCAGTGAGGGAAAATATCCCACTGAAGTGTGTTTTGAAAAATTCAGAATATTATTTCACAACCAATATCATGTTGTAAGATTCAAATATTCTATTTAATTTATCTTTTCCTTGAACACCCATTTTCATCCAAATGAAATGTGTTTTGGTAACTTCAAAATATTATTTCACAAGTAATATAACCTTGTACTTTCCAAATATGTTATTTGTCATGTGAGGAGGAAACTCCTCAAATGAATTGTGATTTTCCATTAAATTTGATCATAGATATATACATTGAGGGAGAAACACATGGGCTTCATCGCCAAGCGTCTTTTCATATTCTAATTCTCTTTATTTTCTATTTACCTATTTTACATGGATTACCTAATCCCAAATTTTAGGTGTCGTTATTCCCCCCTTTAATGTCAAGGGATGTTGGTGAGTCCAAGCATCATTCTGAATCTTTCAAACTTTTCTCTTCCAAGTGCTTATTGAATATGTATGTAATCTGCGTATTTTTGGAACAATGACATAGATGGACTGCCTTGGCCTCAACATGATGTCCAATCGGATAGTATTTTGTATTGATATGCTTCGTTCGATCATGGCACTTTGGGTTCTTGGCCAAATTTATTGCAAAAGTGTTGTCAATCATAAGAGGAGTTGAATGCACTTGTTTCTCTTGCAATTTTTCCAGAATTTTTGTGAGCCACACAATTTCATTTCTCGCTTCAACTGCTGCCACATATTTTGCATCAGTTGTGGAATCTAATGGAACTAATTGTTTGCATGGCCTCTAGGACAAAACTCCTTATCGAAGACTCATAGCATAACATGAAGAAGATACCCTAGCTTCTTTATCTCCATCGAAGTCTGATTGAGATTATCCAATCAAGATGAAGTCACCCACTTGTGTATACTTAATTCCAAAGTCTTAAGTTCCCTTCAAGTACTTTAGAACTCTTTTTTCAATAGACCAATGTCCCTCAAAAGGCTTTTTCATAAATCTAGAGAAGGTTCCAATAGCAAATGAAATGTTTGGTCTTCTTGTAGTCTAGTAGATGAGACTTCCTACAAGATCTCTATACTTTGTTACATCCTCAAACTCTTTTCCTTCAATGGATGTGAGCTTTAACTTATGTTCCATTGGAGTATTCAAAGGATTTCACTCAGCCATGCCAAACTTATTCAGCAAATCTCCAATGTACTTCTTCTGAGAGAGGAATATAAAATCTGAATGTTGAGTTACTTCAATACCAAGATAATAGTGAACATAGCCCAAGTCATTCATTTCAAAACCTTTCCTCAATTCCTTGTTTATGGATGCAATGTGGCTCTCATTGTTCGTTGTCATAAAAATATCATTTACATTCACCACAATATATACAACTATGTTTCCAACTTTCTTGACAAACAAAGTTGCATCATCAGGATCATAATGCTTGAAGTTGAGTTTCATAAGATGCTTAGTTAAATTCTCATACCAGACTTGCAGTGCTTGCTTTAGGCCATACAAGGATTTTACAAGCATCCATACTTTTTGTTCTTGACCCTTCATAACAAATCCTTCTAGATGGGACATAAAAGCATTATCTTTCATATCTCCATTCATGAAATCATTTTTTACATCATGTTGATGGACTTTCCAACCATTTTGAGCTACCAATGCAAAGAGTGTCTAGATGGTATCCCATTTTATTGTGGGTGGGGAATTATCCTCAGAATTGACCCCTTCCTTCTGTGCAAAACCTTTTACCACAAGCCTGGATTTGTGCCTGTCAAGTGAGCCATCAACTTTATACTTATTATTGTAGACCCACTTGCAACATGTTGGTTTGCTTCCCAATGGAGGATCAACCACCTTCAAAGTTCCATTATTTATCAAGGTATCATACTATTTTTGCATATCTTATTTCCATTCATCAAGAGAGGCGGCTTATTTGAAGGAATTTTCTTCAAAACCTCAAGACAAATTTAGTTCACAATCATAAGAAACATCCATATCAACAGGTGAATCAAGGTCATCTATATCACCTCCATTTTGTCTAGTTGAACTTCTTGTTGTAGTCTTTCAAAACTCATTTGGATGAACACTTTCAAGCATCCTTGTCAGCCATTTTTGAGGAACTTTTTGAGATGGTCCAAACCACTCAATTGACCAAGTTAGGGATGAATCATGATTTAGTATGCCAATTATTTCAATCACATCACTCAAAGCATCATATGGATCAATGGCTAGAGCTTCATGCGAGGGAAAAAGTACTTCAAAAGAAGATTCCACATATTGCTCTAGTATAGGAATCCCCCCTTCAATATGTGGAATCTCATTATCAAATTCTTGAAAATACTTTGCATGCCTGAATCTATACAAGCGATCAAACTCTCACTCAACAACATTTTTAGCCTCATAAGATTAAAGAAATATCACATGTCTAGATACTAAAAACTTGTTATTAACTTCATGATAGAGGTAGTATGGTTTGAAGGTATTTCAATAACCCAAAATGATACATGTATGACTCATTGCACCAAGTTTGTTTCTTTGTTACTTAGGTATTAAGGGATAACAGTTGGAACCAAAGATCCGAAGACCCTAAGTTACTTTACTGAAGGAATGTGGCCATACCACATTTCATAAGGAGTCTTGTTTCTAATAGAGATGGACACTTATTATTTATATACACAACACATAGAATTATGTCATCCCAAAACATTAGTTTAAAATTTTTGAAAAACATCATGGAACACACCATATTAAGATTGTCCTATCCATTCTTTTAGATACTCCGTTTTATTGTGGATTATATTTGATGTTTGATCCCATGCTAGAAAAGATAGTTTCCAAATTTATTTGAAGTGTACTCTTTTCCATTATCAATGCGAATAGAGCCAATATGAGATTGCGCATAGTTTTCAATCCATGCATGAAAGTTGTTGAAGGTTTTATAAACATCAGATTTGTTCTTCAATAAATAAACCCAACACATTATGGTGTAGTCATCAGTAAATGTCATCATATATTTGTTTCTATTTGCAGAAGGAACAAACATTGGGCCAAATAAGTATGAATGAATAAGTTGCATACATTCAATTTTTCTATGTGCTTTAGAATGTGGATAATGAAAATTCTATTTGTTGTGGTTTCTTAAGATACAAGCATCACATTGCTTAAGCTTCTTAGGAATTGTAGGAAAACTAGTAACACCACTTTTCTTCAACGTATGAAGGTTGTCATAATTCAAGTGTCTAAATCTAGAATGCCATAAAATACTTGATGGAAATGTACCTTCATCATAATGAGAACTGTATGAAGATTTTTGTGCATGATTAGAGGTACATTGTAACTTAAGAAGTCTTTCTTCTTCTATCCCCATCATGACAAGTGAGTGATGTAATGAATTTTTGATCTGAACTTTTCCATCATACATATGAATGGAGTGTCTCTGCTGGTTGATGTGTACCAAAGACAACAAGTTTCTCCTCTACTTTGGGAGATATAAAACATCATGCAGAAAAAAGTGTGGAAGACCATATATTTTGAGCTTGATAGCTTGAGTTTTGACTTTTCTAGAAAAGTATGCTGCTCCATTAACATTGTCAGCAAATTCTTCAAGGAAATCTCTTCTAAAATTCATGTGGAAGGTTTCCCCTGGATCAAGCAACCAATCAGTTTTCCAAGAACAAAGTGTAGCATTAAATAATTCTTCAGTTACTCTAATATTGTCAAGTGCCACCACATAGTGAGAGGATTCGAGTGCTTTACCTCTTCCTTTTTCATTGGTTTTACCTTTCCTTTCATTTCTTTCCTGCTCAATTCTGTCCCAAGGCAACTTTCATGTGGATGCAGCATGTCCATCTCTATTGCATTGTATGCAATGAATATTCAAGCTTTCTCTTTGGAAATTTCTACCGCCCTACCTCTAAAGTTCCTTCTTCCTCTTCCTTTTTCAGATGACTAAGGAGTTGTCTTCTTACCAAAGTCCTTCCCTCTTAGCAAACTTCTTCTCAAGGGAGTCAAAGATAATCTTCTTGAAGTTTCCACTTTTTTTTAATGAATTGAGGTAATTTGAATAAGTGGGACATAGTGCCTTGACATAAGCTATGAGTGGAATGTATATTTCAACATCAATGGTTTTTATATCATGCATAATGGATCTTACTTCTGATTCTAAATCAAGAGTGTCATCACTTTTGAATTCAAGACTGAAAAATTTAATCATCAATTAGAAAAATTCAAGTTCAGAGTGTGAGTCATACAATTCCTTCAACTTATATAAGGCCTCAAAAGAATTTTAAAATGGTGAAATATGGCGACTCACCTCTTCATTTACAGATGCTGCAATAAAGGCATAGGCCTTACTATTCTTATTTTCCCAAATGGAAGTCTCCTTATCTGAAGTGGGCTTTACAAGTTTGTTATCTCCTTCTCCTACACAAACTCCTTTCCAAAACTCATTGAAAATGAGAGTGTGTTTTATCTTCCTTGACCATTCAGGATAATTCACTTTTCCAGAGAGAACTACTCCAATAATAGATATCAATTAATGCATTTTAAACTTTGTGTACTGTGTAAATAAAATGTACTTTTGTTGGTAATTTTGTAAAAAAATACAATTCTGACATATATATAAAATAGAGGTATTATATTGGGGAGGGAGTATATGGGGAAGGGTTATATGGGGGAAGGAGTATATGGGGGAGGGTTATAGTGGGGGAAGTATTACCATGGGAGGTATTATATCACATAGGCTATATATTATATAACCGATAGTTATATATATGATGGAGGAGAGTCAACATATGATTGGTGTTTGCATTGTTTAACACAACGGAGGGGAGGTGGTATTAACTATGTGGGAGGAGGTAAGTAAAGAGTATGGAGGAGACAGGAGTATAGAGTGGGATTAACTTGTATAGGTCACTAAGGAGCGAGCTCTAGTGGAGCGGTGTGATACCATGCGACAATGTCGCAACACGCGGAGTTTTAAAAACCATTTTGTAACCTTTATTTAACTGTTTATTAAAATAATTAATTCAAGCATTATAAACCATAAACCCTAAACCATAAACCTCAGACACCAAATCCTAAACCCTAAGCATTTTATAACATTTTAATATGGAAACCATAAACCTTAAACCCTAAGTATTTTATGACCTTTTAATAAGCATTTTTTAACCTAATTTTTAAGTGTTTATTAGAAAAAATTACTAAAGTGCTATAAACCCTAAAACCTAGGCATCTTACATCATTTGCGCAAGTCTTTTGTAACTTTTTAAAACCCTAAACCGTAAACCCTAAAATTTTTATAACATTTTTAACCATAAAGCCTAAGGATTTTATAACATTTTAATAAGCGTTTTATAAATTTTTTAAGTGTTATTAAAACATTTACTAAGTGTTATAAACCTAGACCCTAAACCCTAAGAATTTTATAACATTTTAAACCCTAAACCCTAGACACTAAACCCTCAAAATTTTATAAAATTTTAAAAAGCCTTTTGTAACTTTTTTTAAGTGTTTATAACTGTTATAAAGCCTAAAGAATAAGCATTTAATAAAATTTTAAACCCTAAACCCTAAGCATTTAATAACATTTTAGCAAGCTTTTTGTAACCTTTTTAAGTGTTTATTAAAAGAATTTACTAAACTTTTATAAACCCTAAAACCTAAGCATTTTCTAATATTTTAAGGTTGAAACCCTAAACCCTAAACCCTAAACTCTAATCCTCAATTATTTTATAACATTTTATAAGTCATTTTGTTACCTTTTTTAAGTGTTTCTTAAAATAATTTACTGAAGTGTTATAAACCCTAAACCCTAAATGCTAAGCATTTTATAACATTTTATCAACCATTTTGTAACTTTTTTTAAGTGATTATTAAAAGAATTTACTAAAGTGTTATAAACCCCAAACCTCAAACCATAAACCATAAACCTTGAGAATTTTATGTCATTTTAAAGAGTGTATTCTAACCTTTTTTAAAGTGTTTATTAAAAGCATTCACAAAAGTGTTATAAATCCTAAACCTTAAACATTTTATAAAATTTTAACAAGTGTTTTGTATATTTTATTTATGTGTTTATGAGAAGCATTTAATGAGGTGTTATATACCCAAACCCAAAATGCTAAACCCTAAACCCCAAACCCAAAACCCCAAACCCTAAACCCTAAAAATTTTGATAACCTTTTAAAAACGGGTTTGTAACTTTTATTTAAGTGTTTATTAAATAATTTAGTAACCCTAAAACCTAATCCCTAAACATTAAAATACAAACCCTACCTCCTAAACCCTAAACCCTATGCATTTTATAACATTTTAAAAAGGGTTTTGTAACTTTTTCTTAAGCGTTTATTAAAAGAACTTACTAAAGTATTATAAACCCTAAACGCTAGACCCTCAACCCTAAACCCTAAACCCTATACCCTCAGCATTTTATAACATTTTAAAAATAATTTTGTTACTTCTATTTAAGTGTTTATTAAAAGCATTTACTAAAGTGTTATAAGCATTAAACCCTAAACCCTAAACCCCAAATCCTATACACTAATCCTATACCCGTTTAAAAATAATTTTGTAACTTTTATTTAAGTGTTTATTAAAAGCATTTACTAAGGTGTTATAAACCCTAAAACTTAAACCCTAAGAACTGTATAACATTTTAACAATCGTTTTGTAACTTTTTTATGTTGTTTATTAAAAGCATTTACCAAAGTGTTATATACTCTAAACACTAAACCCTAAGCCCTAAACCTTGATCACTAAGAATTTTATAACATTTTAAACCCTAAAACCTAAACCGTAAAGCCTAAACCCTCTTCATTTCATAACATTTTAAACCCTAAACCCTTAACCCTTAACCGTAAGTATTTTATAACATTTTAATAAGTGTTTTGAAACTATTTTTTAAGTATCTATTAAAATAATTTGCTAAGGTGTTTTAAAACCTAAACAAGAAACCCTAAAACATAAACCCTAAACTCTAAGCATTTTATAACATTTTAAACCCTAAACACTAAGCATTTTATAACATTTTAGAAATTGTCTTGTAGCTTTTTTTAAGTGTTTATTAAATTAATTTATTAAAGTCTTATAAATCCTAAACCTAAACCATAAAACCTAAACCCTAAACCCTAAACATTAAATCGTAAACACAAAATCCTAAACCCTAAGCATCTTATAACATTTTATGAAGATTTTTGTGAATTTCATTTTAAGTGTTTATTAAAAGTATTTACTAATGTGTTATAAACAGTAAACTGTAAATCCTAAACATTTTATAGCATTTTAACAAGCATATTGTAACTTTTTCTAAGTTTTAATTAGAATCATTTACTAAATTGTTATAAACCCTAAACCCTAAACACTATGCATTTTATAACATTTTAAACCCTAAACACTAAACCCTCAAAAGTTTGTAAC